>LR751393.1:3362-177106 GCA_902729485.2 Mus minutoides | reverse complement strand
TGAGGCTGCCTTGCCAGACCAACGTGGGCGCCATCCTTGAGTGCTACGTGCGCCACTTCTCGGCGAGCGTGCTGGCCTTGGGGGACCGCCGTCCGCAGCCCCAGCGCGCGGCGCCCGAGAGGAGCGTGGGCCTGTGCCGGGAGATGGCGGACGGGCTGCGCATCACCTTCGACCACGCGCTCCCCTTGGTGCTGCTCTACCCTCAGGAACAGGCCCAGTACGAAATGGTCACCTCCTCCACCTTCTTCTTCCCCACTGAGGAGCGTGCCAGTGATGCCGGCAGGAGCCAGGAGGCGCCCTGGCCGGGCCCGTCTCCCCCGCAGCTCTCGGAGAGCCAGGCCGTGGCGGGGCCAGCCGCCCCCAAGAGGCGCAGGTCCGAGGCCGAGGCAACGCGGGCTCCCAGGAGGTCCACCCGCCACAGCACCCACTGCCACTGGCAGGCTGAGGACCGGGCCTCCCCCCAGACCAAGCGCAGTGTCCCCAAGCTGTTCCCGCACTTGCAAAAGACACCTGTGCACAGCGCAGCACCTTCCCCCATCGCTCTGACTCCTGGCAAGGAAGGGAGTGCCATGTTTGCTGGCTTTGAAGGGACAACTGAGGAAATAAATGAGATCCTCTCCTGGAAGCTTGTGCCAGACAACTACCCTCCAGGACACCAGCCACCTCCTCCCTCCTACATTTATGGCGCGCAGCATTTACTGCGACTGTTTGTAAAACTTCCAGAGATTCTTGGAAAGATGTCCTTCTCTGAAAAGAATCTGAAGGCACTACTGAAGCACTTGGATCTCTTTCTGAGGTTCTTAGCAGAATACCAGGCTGACTTCTTCCTGGAATCAGCTTATGTCTCTGCCTGTGAGGCGCACTATAGCAGCAAGAACCCCAGGACACTGTGTTAAAGTTTTAATGTCTCTGTAAGCATAGCTGTTCCACCTGGCTTTGTGTTCTGTGTTCTAGGTTGGCCCACCTTGGGGGAGAGGGGCCAGGTTTGGGTATTTGAGTTCCTCACATACTGCAGTTATTTTTGTTAACAACCAATTACTTCCTTGCTTTGTTTTGTTGCCTTGCCTGTAGGGAGGTAAAGTTGCTTAATTAGTTAATTTATAAAAATACATGCCATTGCACAGGCTGTGTGTGACAGCAGGAAGCAGCCTCTCCTATGTTCAGAGGGAACATTCGAAACTATACATAGGTTCTACTGTTCTGGTAGACATCGCAAGAGGCTGTTAACAAGAATTACAGTGTTTAGTTTTCTTAGCATCAAGCAAAATGTTTTTGAAGACTCTTCTGATGTGATAAGATTGGAGGACTCTGTTCAGCATATATGAGTTCATATTTGGACACATGGCAATCTGAAATAACTTCCGGGGAAAACAAACATTGACAGCAAAAGAGAATTTGCAGCTCTATAATTTGTAAAATTCCCTTTCTGTGAAACATTATCTTTGGTTATCTAAATAAAGCATTTTTGTTTGACAAAATTATTTATAAAGCTTCTCTATTCTTATACAAAGTTTACTACTTATGCATAAATGTAAAGTAAAAAGAAAACCAACATTTCACAAAGTAGAAAGCTGTTGCACAAAGTAGATTCCCTAGTTTTGTTTTGGAGAAAACTGACAATAATTTGATATGAGATATTATACAGTCTCAATGAGAGCAAAGGAAACTGAATTTAAGGAGATTGTATTAACACTTTAAATTAAGTTTAAAAATTACTTAAAAATTATTATATAAGTTGTGAATTCTAAAAGGCAAGTTGACAGACTAGAATTTACTTTCCTATCTGATACAACGAAAACAATACCGAATGATGTTACTTTATCATGAAATAAGCAGTTTTTAATGTTGAAATAAAACATCCTAAGAAAAATATTTCTCTAAATACTTTAGATGGCTAGGAAAACTAAGCTGCTAAACCTTGGGAAAGATGAAAGAGTTCAGGCAAATCTTTTAATTAACAAATTTTGCAAATGTTTTTAAAAAGTGCTGAATAGCAGGGTGGGTAAGGAAAGTTCAGAATGACTCAGCCTGGGGGAGCAGCCTTAAATGCAAGGGTCACACTGGGAAGGGACAAGGGATCCCCTGTCTGACTGAGCAAGCTTTGCCCTTGAGGACCAGGGCCAGCTGTTTTGTGTGTGGAGGGAAGAGTGGACTAAAGGCCTGGAGGCAGTAAGGAGCACTGTGCTTGGGGAGATAAGGACTGCCTTCCTCAGAGTACTAGTTGGAGCTGAACAAATAGGAAATAATGGACACTGGAAAGGAGGCCATAGATCAAGAAAGCTCTCCAAAGGTGTCTAGCTCTGATTTTCAAAATGAGAAACAGGAAAGGAAGCTTAATATCACTATTTTGTTTCCTGCATTAATTTCCTCTCTATTACTACTTTATGGACACTCTGGAGACAATAGGGTTGGAGAGAATCATAAACATCCTACCTCCTGACCACTCACCCTCTTAGAGCACAAAACAGCTCTTACGTGTTCAGTAACCAGCAGCAGAGTAACCCGAATGAAGGAAGGTGATCTTTTTTGTTGTTATTTTATGTGTATGGGTGCTTTGTCTGTGTTCCCTGTGCATGCCTGATATCCATGGGAACCAGAAGAAGGCATTAACTTTTCAGGAACTGGAGTTCCAGGTGGTTGTGATCTGTAGTTTTAGTGGTGGAAATTAAATCCAGGTCCTCTGGAAGAAAAGCCAGTGCTCTTAACCCATTAGCTAATCTCTTCAGCCCCCAAAGTGTAAATTTGGAAATTACACGCATTCTCTCAGGAGACTGAGGTAGGTGGATTGCCATAAGTTTGAGGCCAGTCTGATGTACATAGAAAGATCCTGTCGTAAAAAAATTTAACAAGAATTGTATTTATATATAAAAGGCACTATACTGAGAAACCCAGATCACTTTGGTCAGCTTAATCTCTCTAGTGTGAAGAAGAAAGGATGGGGGAGGGGGCTGGAGAGATGGCTCGGGGGTTAAGAGCACTGATTGCTCTTCTGAAGGTCCTGAGTTCAAATCCCAGCAACCATATGGTGGCTCACAAGCATCTGTAATGAGATCTGATGCCCTCTTCTGAAGACAGCTACAGTGTACTTATTAAAATAATAAATAAATCGAAGAAGAAGAAGAAGAAGAAGAAGAAGAAGAAGAAGAAGAAGAAGAAGAAGAAGAAGAAGAAGAAGAAGAAGAAGAAGAAAGGATGGCCTCTGACTCATGAAGACAGGCTCAGAATTAAGCAAATCTTTGAATTTCTGGCACAGGTGGGAGCCTCATGGCAGGTGCTATGATTTAGGTGTAGCGAGTGCGCTGCCCATGGATTCATTTAGTAGAAGCTCGGTAAGTGATACAACAACTAACAGATAAGGCCTAGAATACAATGATGAGGTCTCGATGGGATGTCACCTTCAAAACTGAGTTCCCCATGGGCCCATATAGGTTCCCATAAGGCCCTGGTGAGTTTTATTAGAAGACCCTAATTGTAACAAAAAGAACAAGTCTGGTTCTGCATCCCTCCAGCTTCCTGTAGTCCCACGAGAGCTCTGCTTCCTGGGCACGGTGAGTGCCCTTTCTGTTTCTTCTTTGTATTACAGCACAGCTACAGGCTGTGGCTTGGACAGCAGCACCAAGATGTTCAGACCTCCCAGCCATAAGAACCACAGAGCAAATAAAATGCTTCATAATTAGCCTCGGAGGTTCTGTTATAACAACATAAAACAGGCAGAGACAGATAGGGACAGGAGGAGTGGGAGCCCGACGGAAGCACTAATGTCCTCATTATTCACAGTAGAGTCAATCAGCTCCGTCCCAAAAGGAACTATCAGATCTCTTGAAGGATTTTACATGATCTTATTTCTTAACCTTACAGGGATTCGGAGGAAAGTACTTACTGAAGTGGGAAAAAAAGTTATTTGAAATTCAGCAATTCCTTCCATCTCACTGGGGTGTCTTTTCCTGCTTGTGGAGTTCAGTTGAATTGAAAGTGGCATTCTTGATTCCATCTTCATAAATGAATTAATTTCTATGTATGCATATTACTATATACACACACACACACACACACACACACAGAGTGATGTCTAGAATAATTTCCTTCAATGTTTATAATGACACTGAGAATTAATAGGAATTTCACTTAATTTATTATACTTAATTTCCCATACTGGTTAATTTATTTATAATAAAGATAAATTACTGTTTGAGAAACAGAGAAAAAATAAGACGACTTTCAAACAAAAGCAACCAAAGAGATGGATGAGCTGCTGGATGGCATGAAAACAAACGACTCATTTTGTTTGCTTTCCTGGGAGGAAAAGAAGATCCCAGAGTTCAATTTTTGACATATTAAGTTTTTGATGCCTGAGAAATGTATGAATTGAGATGTCAAAAGGCCAAACGTGATAAGAACTAAAAGAGTATTGGGGGTGGAAGGCTTACCCAGGAAATACCTTCAGAATTTCACTCAAAGCCTACTCTCAGAAAAAGATTTAGAAGTTACAGCTACCGATGTATATAGTTTTACAGAAGGCAAACTATATTTTTTGGTTTTGTTTTTTGAATCAGAGTCTAAGATAGCTCAGTCTAGCCTGAAACTCACCAGGTAGCCAAGGATAACCTTAAATAACTCTTGTTTATCCTGCTATATTTCCCAAATGCTAGAACTGCAGGCATGGGTCATCATGCCCAGACACAAAGACAATTTTTTTTTATATACAAAAGTCAATGTCCCACTATTTCAAAAGCTATTGAAAGTTAAAATGGGATGAAAATAAGGCAAAAAATAGATGCATCAGAATCAGTAACATGATAGTGACCTTGCTCTTGAAATAGAAGGATGCACAGCTCTGAGAGGTTACAAACTCAAAGCCAACATGAAGTTGACTGAAAAGGAAACAGAGGGGAAGAAGATAGGTGGCAGAGAAAGAGCTTAGCTGCAGGGAGCTGGAGAGTTGAGATTCTTACAATTTTTAGTGTTGGCTGAGTGTAGGGTAGAAGTATGGAGACATTCTCACCCTGCTAGGAATGACCCACAGTGACACACAGGCAGAAAGCAGCACAGGGACTAATCAAAGAAGCAATGTACTTGAGTGAGAGGAAATTACCACAAAAGCTCTCCAAGGCCATCTTGGCAAATTGGACTTCAGAGTTCAAAGTAATCTGTGATGCTGTTGAAATGTGAAAAGCCATAAACCACATTTCACTGAATCTTATATTAGTCTCACTGCCATGTTTAGACACAAGTTATTGCAAATGTGCCATTAATGCTATCTCTAGAGTTTTGAAGCAGAGAAGGGACTGGTATAATCAAGAAAAGCCAGACACAGTCATGAGGTGGCATCTTGGAGAGGATGTCACAATGAAGATAGAGTCCAAGCACAGCACTGAGACCGTCAGAAGGGAAGTTCCAGGTAAAATTCCAAAGCACAGAAGCACAGGTTTTGGGCATAATGGGACAACACAGTCTCTCGTGAACCTCAATAAACACTAAAGAGTGGACTGAAATGAGCTAATTCCCTCAAGCTACAACTGAATGAGACAATGGAAATACTTCAGAATACAAGGAAAATAAGTTTAGTATGATGGTTAATATTCATGGTCACCTTGACAGGCTCTAGAATCCCTCAACAGATGTGCCTCTGTGCATGCCTGTGAGAGGTTTCCTAGATTGGGTTCTCTGTGATAAGAAGACTCTCTAAATATGGGCAGCATCTCCCCATAGGCTGGGGGTCTTGGATTCATAAGAAAGCCACCTGGGCACCAGCATCCATCTTTCTCAGCTCCCTAGCTGGAAGTACAATATGGAGAGCTGCCTCAAGATCTGCTGTGATGCCTTTCCCAAGGTAATGTAATGTGTCCAGAAACTGTGAGATTGAATAAAGGTTTCTGGCCATAAATTGTTTGGTCAGGTATTTTGGTACAGCCCAGGAGAAAAGTGATGGATATGATTCTTTAAAAGAAAATGTTAAACAAGAACTTCTCAGAAAGAGCTGGAGAGACGGAAAAGCACTAACTATGCTTGCAGAGGACATATGAGAAATGGGCTCACAATCATTTGAAATTCCAATTTCTAAGGATGTGACACCCTCATTAACCTCCATAAACAACTGCACACATACGATTGACGCTGGTGTGTTCACATAGGCACACACATAAATCACTTTTAATGTTTAAAAAACAAAATATTGATTGAAGAAAAACTGCCAGAAAGCTCAAATTAATATGCAAACTTTTCTACATACAGTCCTTTTCTTTGAACACTAAAGTGGTAATGTAGCAAATGTGTCAGAGATTGCTGGCCTGGCAATATTTGTTCCCTAGTGAAACATAAAACAGAATAGAGCTGATTAATTATTAAAAAACACAAACGACCATTTGTTAGAACTTTTACTACCAAGGGTTTATATGTGCCTGATACTATTTTAAGCCCTTTGAATTGTTCCTATGTAGTAATAAGAATAAGAATAAAAATAAGAGTAAGAATATACTCGGGAGGCAGAGGCAGGTAGATTTCTGAGTTCGAGGCCAGCCTGGTCTACAAAGTGAGTTCCAGGATAGCCAGGGCTATACAGAGAAACTCTATCTCAAAAAAACAAAAATGATAATAATAATAATAATAATAATAATAATAATAATAATAATAATAATAATAATAATATTGTGAGTGCTCTGCATTTTACAGCTGTATGACTGCAGCTCACATAAGTATACAATCCTGGTCCAGAAAATTCAGACTGTTGGGAAGTAGTTCTTTCTCTCTCACGCTCGCTCTCTCTCTTTCTCTCTCTCTCTGTCTCTCTCTCTCAGCAGTGGGATGGTAGTACACTTTCTACAAGACGGGTAATTCCATGTGTAGACTGTAAGAAAGGATGTGGATATAGACAATGCTTATTGTCAGCTTTCATTTTTATAAATTCCAGGATATCGTTTTCCTAGAACAGTTGTTAAAAATATCAGGAAAGAATGAAAGTTGACAGAAGAGGGAGTGACAAAGGATGGGTACATGTTTTAATGGGTGAAGTCACTAGCCACCAAGCCTGATTATCTGAGTTTCAAGCCCTAGAGTCAACTATACCAGTTGCCCCTGACCCCGACCCATGTTACAGCGTGCATATGCACACATACTAAATAAATAAATGTAAGTTTTAAAAGGAATATACAAGAGGGAAAAGGTATGTACTTGGCATATAATTAGAAGAAAGTAAAATCTATTTTCGATTATTCAAAATACAGAACAAAAGAATTCTGTTGAATCATTTTTAATCTACAATGCTGTGTCTTCTTGCTATGTGATGTCCCAAATCAATAGTTTAAATTTAATGTGAAAAGATGTTTTGAAATAAATAACACATCTTTAAAAACCATTAATAGTTACAAGCCTTTTTATATTTTAACCAAGAAGTCAAAAACTGAAGTTCAGCTATAAATGAACAAGTAAAAAGTGTGAAGTTAATGTACACAACTGTGGGATGCACTACCAGCAAGGATGCCTCCTTTTAGAACAGCATTCACTGTATTTTCTTTTACAGCAAATTATCACTGGCCTCCTTCATGCCTGAGAAAGTTACTTTGATAATACAATAGAAAATCATGAACCTACGAAAAGAAATTCTTCTTAAATCAGCTGCTTCTCAAGGCACTCATTTTTAGGTGGGAAAGCAAGCTACACGATACATTTGACCGAAATATGTGTTCCTAAGTCTCTGTATCCTGGCCAAACACACATCCTTCCCCATTTGAACAAGCTAAATAAAATGTCAAGGAATATAAACTCAACCAGAAAGTTTTAAACATCAAGAATCAATGATCAACACCAAGTCTGAACATCGAGAACAACCATCCATGTTGAGTCCTGTTTCAAGGCTTTATTATGGCAAGGATCTAACCACAAACCAGCCTCGAGAATCTTCAAGTGACCTAAGAAATCCCAATGAAAACAGTCCTTGATGTATTCCTATATGTTGAACAAAGGTAACAGCCACTAATCATACAGAACCTAAATTCTTAGAAAGGCTGCAGTGACAACCCCCAAGTGTTATCATTTGCTTTTACTATAATGTTATAGAATGACCCACTCCCTTTAAATATGATTTTTAAACTAACCCACCTTAGCACTTTCTAGGAGTAGAGATAATTGGGCTGTGGGGACAGCTCAGTGGGTACAGTGTCTGCTGTACAAACATGAGGACTTGAGCCTCATCCTACGCACTCACATAGAGGGCAGACTGTCCTGGAACCTCAGCGAAGGTAGGCAGAGACAGGCAGGTTCCCCAGAGCTCATGGCCAACCAGTCTAGCTCAATCTATGAGCTCCAGGTTCACTGACAGACCCTGTCTCAGTAAAGGAGAGAGCAACCGAGAAAGACATCTGAGTTCAAAGTCACCTCGCTGTGCATATATACCACCTCCCACACTTGGACACATACTACGTATCACACAAGATATATAAGGAACAAATGCTCAACTTCTGCAATTTGTAAAATATGCTTTAGATTGAGTTGCTTACCTTAGACCAAAGGTGTGTGATTGTTCATAATTCAGTAAAGACCAGATCTTGGCTTCAGTGTTCAAAACAATAAGCCTATCCATTATATCCTAAAGATAACAAAAAACAAAAAACAAAACAAACAAACAAAAAACACTGAGATTCTATTTAACAGAAGCTGTTCAAAGCAATTAAAGCAATATACATTCACTTGAATTTGTGATTCCAAAACGTGATTTCACATGAGAGTCATGAGGAGTTGCAATCAGAGATACCCAGACCCATCCTAGCCTTTGTGAACTTACAGGTCTAAGTGAGAGATACCCAGACACATCCTAGCCTTTGTGAACTTACAGGTCTAAGTGAGACCTGAGCATTAGGATAGGAAAAGTTTCTTAACGGTGTCCAAATAAAGGAGCAGAACATACACCTAACTATTAACGTGGCCAGCAGACTGTATGTGGAATAAAATAAAGATAGGACTGCCCTAAAGACACACTAATGAAAGCAAATATAAAATCTACAAATGTGAAGCAGCAACAGTCAATAGGGACATTTTTATCAAGTAGCTGTTTGAGACTGTGTTAATAGCCTCTCTAGTGTGTAGAAATAAGTAGCTCATACTACTGGAAGAATACTCTCATCAACTAGGAAACAAATGAAAATGACTAACAAATAGATGATCAATATACAGAAGGACAAACAGATAGAGGGATTGGTCTGCTTAAGAGCAATTGAGGCACGAAGCTGACAGGAGAGATTCCAGCATTAGTATTCTTAAAGTTTCTCAAGATTTCCCATTATGAAGCCATCCCTGAAAATCAGAAGCAGAGCGCTGCCTCAAGCAGTGATGGCGTTAGTCCACAACACAAGGTTCTCTGTCCATACTGCCATCTCTAAAACGTTTTCTTTAAAGCTCTGCTTTTTGCCTGATGTCTTGACTCATAGGAGTAATCCTACCACTTAAGAAGTTAAGGCTGTCTCTGGATGGTCCTTCCTTCTGTCTCAGCTCCAAACTTTTTCTCTGTAACTCTTTCAATGGGTATTTTGTTCGCTATTCTAAGGAGGAATGAAGTATCCACATTTTGGTCTTCCTTCTTTTAGTTTCATGTGTTTTGCAGATTGTATCTTGGGTATTCTAAGTTTCTGGGCTAATATCCACTTATCAGTGAGTGAACATCTTGTGACTTCTTTTGTGATTGGGTTACCTCACTCAGGATGATATCCTCCAGATGCATCCATTTGCCTAAGAATTTCATGAATTCACTGTATTTAATTGCTGAGTAGTACTCCATTGTGTAAATGTACCACATTTTCTGTATCCATTCCTCTGTTGAGGGACATCTGGGTTCTTTCCAGCTTCTGGGTATTATAAATAAGGCTGATAAGAACATAGTGGAGCATGTGTACTTATTACAAGTTGGAACATCTTCTGGGTATATGCCCAGGAGAGGTATTGCTGAATCTACTGGTAGTACTATGTCCAGTTTTTTGAGGAGCTGCCAGACTGATTTCCAGAGTGGTTGTACAAGCTTACAATCCCACCAACAATGGAGGAGTGTTCCTCTTTCTCCACATCCTTGCCAGCATCTGCTCTCACCTGAATTTTTGATCTTAGCCATTCTGACTGCTGTGAGGTAGAATCTCAGGGTTGTTTTGACTTGAATTTCCCTGATGATTAAGAATGTTGCGCATTTTTTCAGGTGTTTCTCAGCCATTTGGTATTCCTCAGGTGAGAATTCTTTATTTAGTTCTGTACCCCATTTTTAATAGGGGTATTTGATTTTCTGGAGTCCAGCTTCTTGAGTTCTTTATATATATTGGATATTAGTCCCCTATCTGATTTAGGATTGGTAATGATCCTCTACCTGGGATCCATCCCATAAACAGCCACCAACCCCACACACTATTGCATATGCCAGCAAGATTTTGCTGACAGGACCCTGATATAGCTTTGTCTTGTGAGCTTATGCCACTGCCTGGCAAATACAGAAGTGGTTGCTCACAGTCATCTATTGGATGGAACACAGGGCCCCCAATGAAGGAGCTAGAGAAAGTATCCAAGGAGCTGAAGGGGTCTGCAACCCTATAAGAAGATCAACAGTATGAACTAACAAATACCCCCAGAGCTCGTGTCTCTAGCTGCATATGTAGCAGAAGTTAGCCTAGTCGGCCATCATTGAGAGGAGAAGAGAGATCTTGTGAATATCATATGCCCCAGTACAGGGGAATGCCAGGGCCAGGAAGTGGGAGTGGGTGGGTTGGGGAGCAGGGTGGGGGGAGTGTATAGGGGACTTTGGGGACAACATTTGAAATGTAAATGAAGAAAATATCTAATAAAAACAAAAGCCAAGGGCATAGATAATTCTGGCTTTAGATCCGGTAGGACTGCCTTGAGTTTGAGGGCAGGCTGCGCTACATAGTGAGCTCTGGGCTATCGTGTAAGATTATGTGTCAATAAAAGAAACAAAGACAAATGAGTTAAGTAATTAAGAACCAAACACAAAGGCCTGTTTTGTGTACATCCTGAGAACAGACTTAAGAACTTTATATATAAATACAGCATATTTTTGTGACCAATGGAACAAATGAAGGTTTAGGTAAGAGACAGAGTCAAATGAAATGAATTAATGCCTTCATGAAAGATGACAAAAGAATGGTCTCAGCACATGGATAGAAGGTGAGGGAATGAGTTTATGAGAGGAAGAAATAATAAATGATTCAAAATATATTTGACAAATACTAACTAAGGCATAGTAAAAATGGACAGAGTAGCCTTAACCTGGTAAGATATAAGGATCAACATCTAAAAGAAGGCATGTATTGGGCTAGGGTATAGTGTCGTTTGTAGTTTGTCTCCTAACATGCACCAGGCCCTAGGTCTGATTCTCAATATGAGAAAAACTAGGCACGGTGGCTCATGTCTGCAATCCCTGCCCTCAGGAGGTATAGGCAACAGAGCAGAAGTTCAAGGACATCCTTGAATTTATTGCAACCTAAAGACTACCCTGGGCTACATGAGATCCTATCCCATTCAAATATATGTATGGATGTATACTAGCTCATAGACATAGATAGATAGATAGATAGATAGATAGATAGATAGATAGATAGATAGATAGATAGATAGAGATAGACAGATACATACATACATACATACATACACACACAAACACATATCCTATCGCATACATACCTATACATACTCAAATTTATTTGTATTTTATAGGAATGTATAATAACTATTAAATAAGTTTAAATAAAAATATGAATAAAAATACAGAAGAAAATGACTCATTTTTTAACAGTCTGTCACTATAGTCTTCCTCCTGCTGGGCACACTTCATTCTACTCATCATGTGATGAACTGAACTATAAAACTCACAATCATATTTTAGCTGCAAAGTCATCTTCTCCACAGCTGCCCCCCCCACCTCTGTCTTCATCAGTTAAAACAAATTGCACAGCTCTCTAAATACAAAGCTAAGCATCCTGACAGCTGGTGACACCTGGGAGATCTGAAGTTCTGGTTCAGAATCTAAGTAGTAGATTAGGATGAATAACATGATCAGAAGGGATGGTATTACCAACAACAAGCTGTTGGAAAGGGAGACTGAAGCAATCTATCAGGGATAATGTATTTGAGAGAACAAATGTTATAGTAAATAAGTTCTTCGTCAGAGAGGATTACATTGATGTATCACCACCTAGGGAACAAAGTGGAGCTCTTGGGAAGCCTGCCTTATGGAGAGCTTTGGATTTTAAGCACCACAGCATGTCAGAAAAGGAATCAGCTTCTTAAATCAAACTGATCCAGCAACAACCCAGTTTAAAGCCCAGAACTGGCAAACAGTCCACACATATCCTGTTTCACAAGATACTGTCCTTGTGGAGAATAAGTACAGTAAGCTAACAGTGAGACCACAATCTATGGCTAGATCAGCAAAGAGGAATTCTGTATAGGTAGGCTTACAGCTGAGGGCCTGCTCTATTCAAGCTGTCCAGTGGCCAAACTCATGCCATCTGACTGCTTCAAGGAAATGAGCAGATGTAGGGTCAGGAGCAGGTCAAAACTGCACCTTTCAAACATGGATGGCTAGTGCTTAGCCTATGATAAAAATGAATTCAGCCAAGGTCCTTATTTGGGACATTGCATATTGGGGAAGTAGAAGAAAAGGCCATTCCCTATACAATGAGTTAAGTACCAACCTCCTAAAAATCCATCAGTGCCCTAATCCCCAGAACTTATCAATGCCCCCCTATTTGAAAGGGGGGTCTTTGCAGAAAGATTTAAGTTAAGAATTTTGATCATCTTAGATTATCCAGAAGGGACTTTAATCCAAGACAAATATCCTGAGAAGAGAAATACAAAGGAAGATTTTGGTCAGGAAGAGGAAAGGGCCAAGTAAAGATTATTAGGCATATAAAAAAACTGGAGTCTAGCAGCAGCATGACATGAAATGCCTACAAACATTTATATGATTAATAGATAGATAACAGACTGACAGACAGATATATAGAAGATAGATAAATGACAGATAAGATGGGTGATAAAAAGATAGACAAATACATAGAAGATAGATATAGATAGATGATAATAGATAAATAGATAGATGACAGATGAATAGATAATAGATAAATCCACAGAGAGAGAGAGAGAGATACATAGATAGGTACATAGATAGATACATAGATATGTACATAGATAGATTCACAGATACATAGATAGATACACAGATACAGAGATACATTGATAAATACATAGATTGATGAGAGATAGTTTCAGTGGAATTCAGCTCCACAGTGGAAAATGCTTCCCCGACAAACCATAGACTATGTCACAAATGCTCTAGCTCCAGGCATTGTAAACCTTTCTTTGGGTTTGTTTGTAGAGTCCAAGATACTTGCAAAACAGCATAGCCTTTGTTGTATCCTTGTTTGACTCCCAGAAGTTTAATTCTAAGACCCTAAAGACACAATGTACTTTGGACACAAGACTTGAAGGAACTGAGCTACAGCTGACCTGAAAGCCTCCAGCTTGAGGACACCAAATCAGAACATGGGAGAAAAGCAATGAGGACTTTTCGTTAGCTGTGAAGCAGAGGAGCCACAACAATGACTGGCCAGGCAAAATGCCCCTAATGGTGTAACAGTGACCCTTTTCTTCTATATGTAAACAACAACTGTGTAACTGCATTTAAGGCCTCCTTAGCAGGACAGAATGCATACCTGGTACTTTAAATGTAGCCAACTATATATAGCTGGAGAAATCATATACCCTATATGAGCACCTATGAGTGTCCTAAGCTAATACAATTTCTTGCTGCACCCTAAGTTCTTGTCCTTAACCCACCGGTAATTATAGCTCTCACTCCTATCCAAAAGAGATTCTTTTTGAGTAGACGGTGACAATTTCAGAGTTTCATAACAGATCAAAATGCAGAGAATGAGTAAACACGGGATGCACAGCCCCAACTGATACATACACAATACAACCCCTACACCTCAGGCTCAGAGTAAGCGGCAGAGGACGGGATGGGGATATTTAATTGTCAGAGAGCCAGGATGTCGGCAGCAAGACAGAATCTTCTATACTTAATAGAGAAGCTGCACCCACGGACCTTCAGCAATCTGGTTGTCTGAGCAATGACAGCGCCAGCAACAAAGTGGATGAGAGAAATGTCACAAAGCCCCACTCCTAGACGAAGAGCTACAGGCAACCAATGGCTGATGAAAGAGAGAAGTTCAGTTTTCTTTAGGGACAAGCTCACTGACAGGTTATTATTTTGTACAGCGTTATATCAGTTTGATGCAAGCCATAGTCATCTGAGAGCAGGGGATCCCACTGAAGAAAATACCTCCATAAGATTGGGTAATAGGAAAAACTTTATGGCATTTTCTTAATTAGTGATTGATGGAGAGGGGCCCAGCTGATGGTGGGTGGTGCCACCCTGGACTGGTTGTCCTGGGTTCTGTAAGAAAGCAGGCTGAGCAAGTCAGGGGGAAAAGGCCATAAGTAGTACCCATCTATGGCCTTTGCCCTGTTTGAGTTCCTGCCTTCATTGGTTTTCATGGTGAACTGCTATATGGATCTGTGAATGAAATGAACCCTTCCCTCCCCAGGTTGCTTTTGGTCATGATGTTTCATCATAGCAATGATCAATGAGATAAAAGTGAGCACAAGAAGATGGGATTGGAACAATCTAAGAAATATAAGAAAATAATAGATTCTGAAAGGCTTAATGAAAAACATATTCAACTTTACATTTTACTTCAAAACGGTTACCAAAACTTTCCCACAATAGAAAAGAAGTTTAAGAATTCAACAAGTGAAACATATTAAGAAAGGACAAAACGATTTCTAAAACCAATAATATGTAAGACAAAATGACAGGGTAAAAGCAATGTTGGAAACAGAACTTCAGGATTAAGTAATTCTTTACTAAGCCTTGTGTATTTGTATTCATGCATATATGTTTATCTATTCATCTGTGTATAATTCATAAGCACTCAAAGATAATGATATAGGTCCCCTTTAATAGTTAAACCAAGCTAATCATATGGGCAATTTTGAGTATGAATTAAGTTTCAAATTAAATAAATATGCATATACTGTTCTCATGGACATAATAAATAATTCATTAAAACAGGTTGAAAAGATATTAGACTCCTTGGATAAAATTTATCCCAATTATTCTAGTCAGGGAGGGAGCAAAGTAAGAATGGCATCATAACACCCATATATGCTAGTAGATCATCTTAAACTCATTTATAAGAAGTTTGTTGCTATGGAAAGATGCTTTCCTGATTGTAGAGGGTTAGCTTTGCATAGGAAAAAAGGAACAGCTACATGTATTGAACCAAAGTTCTCACTGGTAGGTAAGTCAAAAGTTGATGACGCAGTGATGTGTAATCAAGTTGATGATAGTAAGTACTAGATGCCCTGTGTTTTTGTCAAATTAACAATTTTTACTACAAATCTCAAACAGTAGTCGATTAGAAAAGAGAAGAGGTGAAAGAAAGTGACTTACGATGATGCATGTTGGAACTTCACGAAGAGAATACTCTGCCTTATTAGGAAGCTCCTGATTGCCTGTTAGCTCATACACAGCAGGGTAGGACAGCAGGTTCACCAGTGCAAGGAAGGACTGGGGTAGGGGAAGAGACATTGAAATAACTTGTTATTTTCAATATTGCACAGAAACAGTCATTTGTGTAAATGTTATAGCTGAATGTCTATGAGGGATAGCTTTTACAATACATCTACTTCCTGTGTGAGATATCTATTCATTATAGGTTAAAAAAATAATAAAAGTAGCAATAGCCTAAGATCTTCCAATGCTAATAGAACACATACAAAGAGCACATATAAGAGTTAGAAAACAGTTCAGAACGCTGTGATTCCTCAAGTTAGATTCTGATGAAAAGGAAAAGTTCCCTCCTTCTCAGTCTTTAAACTATTATATCTAAGAAAATACAAGAGAGTAATACTCTAAGGCGAGATAATAAAGACTATATATTCTCAGGCTTAATCTATAAAATTATCTATTAATATATTCAAAGAAAATGAAAATAACCTAGACATTATAGTTAATTTTCCAAAGCAATGGCCTTACTGTGAAAACTAGCTCCGTTGTCCTAGTCTAATCTGACCAAGTTCACCTCTGCATGGCATCTGTAAGCCAAAGGCATCTCTTCATGACACTTCAGTTCATCTACTTAACAGCCAGTGAATATAATTGTCACACAAATTTCATTCTCAGCTCCTAGCTTAAAAGCATTACATGGGTATCAATCATTACACAGCAGGGAGTCCACATTCTTTAGATGACTCTCAGGGCACTTGACCCTATTCTGCTGTCTCAAGCCTCATTCTATCATTCCCCAATGTGAAGTCCTGTGATCTCCTTCCACTGACTGCCAGCCACAGGAACTTCTCTCCTTCTGCTAGCCTGCTTGACCTGCCCTCAATTGCACTAACCTCAAAAGTTTGTCACTTTTTCTCCAGCCAACTCCATCTTTTTCCAAAGTTGGACACACTTATTAGTTACTTGCAAGCATTGCGTTATGCTTAAAAATTAGAGATTTTAAAACTAGAGTAGATTGAAAATTTGTGAATCAGATTATTTACTGTAAGAAATCAAAATTTGAGAAAAATACAAAAACTATTTGATTTGATTTCTCACTAGTAGGTGATGGAACTTGTGATAAAGGGCTTGACTAATAACACATTCATACAAGAACTAATACTTTTGCTACTTTCTCTGGATAAGGTCTCTCTGCAAACAAAAGCATAGCCATCAGATACTATTTAAGAGGGTTAGTCACTGTCTAGTTTTTGCTTGTAAGTAGAAAAGTAGAGTCCACATCCTTTTCCTTCCTTTTATACTTCGTGGAGTATCATTTATCATGTTACAGTGGTTGTACAGTGGATATAAACAACACATGGTAATGTGTAGCAAATTGTATCCTGAATCAATAATGACTGTGCATCAAGTTTAAGGTGTCCACATTTGCCCCATCAGGTTCCACGTCTTAAAACAAAGATCAAGTTTCTTAACAACAATGACAACATAATATATATTAGCATAACAGTAAAATTACCAAAGAATAGGTATAATGGTTTAGCTAAAATTTATAGAACTTGCCTAGCTAAGAGAATAGTGGTGCATGCCTTTAAACCCAGCACTCCGGAGGCAGAGGCAGGCGGATTTCTGAGTTCGAGGCCAGCCTGGTCTACAAAGTGAGTACCAGGACAGCCAGGGCTATACAGAGAAACCCTGTCTCAAAAAACCAAAAAAAAAAAAAAAAAAAGAGAGAGAGAGAGAATACTATGTACTATGCTTTGCAAGAAAACTTTCACTCTAGATGAGCATAGTGAGGCAGAGAGGGAAAAGACTGATTATCAAGAGAAAGCATGATAGAAAAATGTGTCTCTACATTACCATGAAAGAACCTACAAGGGAACTAAAGTGTTCATGGTCACCAATGAAACAACGGCACAAACAAATTCACCAAGCAGGTGTTAATAGAGGGGTAATTTGCACATTCCAAAATAACTTTTAAAAACTCACCTTAATGTCCAGAGAATACACAAAGGTAAAATATGAAAACTAAAAAATGCTTTAAGCATTTCATGATACTAATCCAGCAATATTTACATATAATAAATAAATCTCTTCTTCTCTATAGTAATGGATTACAAATATAATTTACAAAATGGATAAAATATCAATCATATATTAACAAACTGAGGCTTTCTTATTATTTACATAGACAGCTCTATTCTTGTTTCTGAATTCTTCTTTCAAAGAAATAAAATAATTCTGTCAGCAGAAAGCTGTGGTAATTTTTGATAAACTACTCTTAGCAAATTAAGTAGGGCTTCAGAAGAAAATAATCAAATAATTGTATTTGAAAAACAAATAACCTGCAGATAATTTTAAAGAGACTTGAGAAGATTTCAGTAGATTACCACAAGAACAAATAAATCCATTTCTCACTCACTAGACATTTTTAAAGGCACTTAACATATTATAATCTGTAATGTGTTAAGCATTCATAGGAGTGAAAATATTTTTGATGCAATTGTCAGCTGCCACAAAAGTACATTAAATGTCTTTCTGGTACCAGATATAATCCTAAAATTGAAACAGCACCAACCATCTATATACTCACCTGTGTTTGGGAATAATAAAGTTTTCTGTATTAATGCTAATTAAGCTAGCTGAAGGCCTCATGGCTAATATTCTTAATATTGGCATTTAAAGCTTAAAATTACTTAAAGTAACAAACTTCTTATGGACTAAATCTTTAAGGTTCACAATGACTATTCACTCAAAATATTTCAATGCCTACTGCCCATTCTAGTTATAGCAGATGTCAATTAAAATGTAAATGAAGAAATAGTCCCTGCCCTGAGGACAGGTAGGCACACTGTGAGGGTGAGGTCATTTAAATGGCCTGGTGGTACAGTGCTCTACAGAGAGCTCAGAGGAGATGAGGAGGATTACACTGTAAGGGGATGTGGGGGTATGGTGTACAGAGAGCTGGCCTGAAACTCATAGAAATGCTCTGCTAATATGATCCATCCTCTGGGGAAAAGGGAGCAGTGTTTTCAGGAAATTAGTACAAATTATCCTTATACTTTAGAAAGAATTCTCTAAAGAAAACTAATTTGGGTGTGTAGACAAGAATAGTAGGAGGCATGAAACTAGTTCTTATTTCAAATTTTCAAGAGAGGCATGGATAATTCTATTATATCCGGACTCTAAGGGACAAGTGAGCAAGTGACCCCAGGAGTTGATATGAAGTGTGGACATGCTGATTCATGATAAAGAACATGCTTCGTGTGCACAGCATCCTGGGGTCACTCGCCAGCCACAAGAAACAATCAGGATCACCACTTATTTTCTGAATGGATTTAAGATCTACTCCAAAGGAGAAAACTCGTGCTCAACTCTATAAACCTGGCCAAAAATCTGTGACTGAGAAATAACAGATCTTAAAGAAAAACCTACCACTAATATTTTGCTAAGTGGACATACTATCAAACTGCCTTCTCCTGGATTTTTCTCTCTGTGTTTTAATATATTTTTAAAATGTATCCATATGTGTCTGTGTCTGTGCTAATGCATGTCATGTATGCTCATGTACTAACAAAGGGAGAAGAGGACACTTGATCTCCTGAAGCCAGAGTAAAAGGCAGTTGTGAGCTGCCTGACATAGTTGCTAGGAATCCATTTCAGTTCCCTAAAAGAGCCATGCATTTTCTTTCTCAGTATTTTAATTTTTCTTTAAGATTTATTGATTTATTTTATTTATTTGTCAACTTATATGTATGCCTAGTATGCTCAGAGGTTAGAGAAGGCATCAGGTTACTTGGTTGCTAGGACCAAATGCAGGTCCTCTGGAAGAGCAGGAGGTGCTCTTAGCTGCTGAGCCACCTCCGCATGCCCTGCCACTACCTACCTCAATGCCCATAGACTAGTGTAAGTCTCTGCCTACATCAAGGAAGCTTCTGCTTCCAGAGAACAGAGGTTAATACGGAAACTCAGAACAGGTCAACAGCCAGAGAATCAATTTTTATAGAATGCTCAACCACACATTAGATATCCATACTCCACCCTTTTCCCTCAAGACTTAGAATACAAATGTAGAAGAGGGGGCAGAAAACTTGAAAGTTCCAGAGGACTGCTTCCAAACAAGTAGCTTATGGACATGGCAGGATGGGTACACTTATGAACTGTCAGCAGTGGCAACCTGCATGGGACCTGCACAACACCAGGCCAGTTAACAGGCCAACCAGGACTGAGAGAGGCTGAAGAAAGAAGAGCCAAGTTTTCTTCAGGGTGTGGTTCCTGGTAGGTAATTGGTTCTCCATTCATGCCCTGACACCCATGCACACATGGGCGGCATGAACTGGACTCAGTGGGTTATAGAAAAAAAAGAAATGGACGACATGAAGTTTGGGAAGGATGGGGTGAGAGACAACCTGGGGGAAGAAAAAAGGTGGGTGTGACCAAAACACACTGTGCACATGTATAAAATTCTCAACCAATAAATAAAATTGTATTTTTATAAAGGTAACTTAAGGAGCATACAAGTCTATGGAGGGAAAAGGTAAGCAAAGCTGACATGGAGAGTTTGGGCAGTAAGGTGTGAAGAAGTCTGTGCTGAGGATTTGATGGTTACCAGCATGGGAGCACTTCCGTTCTGCCAAGCATCTCCTCCATTCTCCCCCCAGCATCTGTGCATGTTATCTATTCCAACTGTCGGTAAGACTGCATGATGGACATCATTCTGAGGGACAGCTGACATCTGAGGACAAGTCTAATGTACTTTAAAGAGTTCACTATGGTGGCTAATAAGAGAAAGCTTAAGAAGCAATCGTTTAAGGAGATGACCTTATGTAGATAGGATAAAGTATAGCTTGGGATAAGAAGTTTCTTTTAGGAACGCCGGGGCCAAGGGGTGGGAGCGGGTGGGTAGGGGAGCAGGGCCGGGAGGGGGGAGGATATAGGGAACTTTCTGGATAACACTTGAAATGTAAATGAAGAAAATATCTAATAAAAGTTGAAAAAAAAAAAAAAAAAAAAGAAGTTTCTTTTACTGATTTTTTGACCTAAATAGCTCCTTTATTTCCCTGGCCTATTACATAAGACCTAATAAACAAATAGCAAATCAATTTAATTCCAATATATTGAATAGAATATATTATATATTAAATAATTACATAATTATAAATTACATACTTAATTATACATAATAAAATAATTATTATAATACATAATGTTTTATAATGCATATTATATGTAATATAATACAATCTCCTTTTTTCAAAGACAACTTGAAAATACAAATAGAGGACTACTTGGCTATGAGGGTATTTTGTTCTTGTTGCTTTGTTTTGTCTTGAAGGAAGGCCCTCTCTGTGTATCCCTGCCTGCACTGGGACTCACTTCATAGACCAGACTGGCCTTGAACTCAAAGATTCACCTATCTCAGCCTCAGAGTGCTGGGATCAAAGTCATGCAGCACTACCACCCAGCTTAGGGGTTTTTTGTTTTTGTTTTTAAATTACAAATAATTATGGAATTCTGTAAATTATGATCATTCATGTCTACTAAAATTAGGGATTTCCAACTATTCTGTCAATAAGTTGAATTACAATTTTATTAAGAATAATAAATAGCCACGCGTTTCTATGGTAAATTTCAGATGACCATAATGAATGGATTTTATGTAATCTTTGTATTTTATGTATGAATGAGTCTTTTACATATTTCTAATTCCATTTAAAATTCTACTCAGCCTTCTCAGGGTACCCTCACCTTAGTCTACGCCTTTCTTCTTAGTGGAAGTGGAAGCACCTCATTCTTTATCAGCATTACATCTTCTAACCTCTATATATGTGGGGTCTTAATCTCCCTTCTTCTCTTTGGGTAGTAGTCTTTTGGATTCGCATCAGTGTTTCCTTGATTTTGTTTTCTAAAAGAATTTACCTGCAATTCATACCCTATTTCCTCCACAGGTAGAGACAACTCCTTTTGTCTCTGAGGAAGTTCTTAACAACAAACTCCATCTCCCTAACTGTCAGAACATGTTCCAGGAATGTAGTCCTGTGAGGCAGAGTCTTGTGACCTCAGTGTCCTCAGACTGTGGGATTGTTCCTGGAATGTGTTTTCGTGCTTCTCCCAGGTGGCATGGGTAGGCATGAGCTTACTTCAGATTACTAATTATGGTTTATGGGTATTACTTAAGTTTATCCTTTATGTGTATCTATGGCAAAACATGTTTTTGCCACACGCTGTTTGTTCCTGTGACTGTATACAGCTTGGACTCATGAAAACTTCATTCAAGTGACCTGTCTTAACCCTCAGAGTATCAACTGTCTGATGCTCGGAATAAAGTTGCTAGTGCGTGAGACTTCAGTCAGCCTCATTCACCAGCTCCATTCTCCCAGGTCCCAACATCTCTACAGTGGTGACACCTAACTAGCTTTTTTTGACTGGGCCAGTTTTGTTAAGCACATTTTAAGTGCCAATTTTATTTTAATAACTAAAATATCATGAAGAAGATTGTAATATTGATATGCTATCTTTCAATATTCATACTATCTTTGGTCACACTCTTCAATATTCAGTATCAGTTACTGATATTAGTAATTCTAAGGGTTTTCTTCATCAATCTAGTGAGCAGTGTATCAATTTCAACCATTTAAAAGATCTTTTCCTGCTAGTACATTTCTCTACTATACCTGTGTTCTGCTTCATTAATTTCTGTTCTGATTGGTTTCTTTCCGGCATTTGCTTTGCTTTAGGTGTGGGATGGCCTTTTTTTGTAGTCAGTGTGTAGAAAATATAATCATAACATTTGTATTTTCATATTTTAATATAAATATTAATGCTAAAATAGCCCTCTTAACACTACTTTATGAAAATATACCAAAATCTATATATTGTATTTTCACTTTCATCCAGCTTGACACATTTTTATAGTCCCTTGTGTTTTGTCAATGTGACACAAGCTTGAGTCACCTAGAGAGACAACCCTGAAAAAAATGCATTCATCAAGCCAGGCTTTACACAAGTCTCTAGTGTGTGCTATTTAAATTAATAACAGATATGGGAAGATGCAGCCCATCATGTTCCATGCCAGCCTTGGGCAGGAGGTCCTGGGCTTTATAAGTCACCAGCCAGATCAGCCATGGGGAATAAGCAGTAATGTGCTTTCTTCTACGGTCTCTGCTTCAGTACCTGCTGAGCTTCTCTCAACAATGGACTGTGTGATTCCTATACATGAGCCAGATAAACCCGTCCCTCCCTGAGCTGCTATTGGCCATGGTGCTTATCACAGCAATGGAAAGTTCACTAATACACCAACTACGGCCATTCCAGTCTTCTGATGCCTATAGTGCTCCCAAGGGCTCTTTTACTAATTCTTTACATATGTATCTGCATCTTTACTTAAAGGGAATTTCACAAAGACAGCATATACTTGCAACTTCTTTTTCTTACTATTCTTGCAATTGCTTATTGATTTACTCATGTATTTGCACAGTGTGTCTGTCTGGTGTGTGTGTGTGTGTGTGTGNGATATTGTAGAACACCACTAATTACCTGTGGTTCTAAACAATGAAGAAATGATAAGTACGACTCTGTAGTTAAGATTATCAGTATTTTTGTTCTTTGAGAATTTTACACATGCATATAATGTATTTTAATCAACTCATAACCCAATAGTCCCCAAAACTCTTCGAAGACCCACCCATACCCTGAACTTCCCCTCCTCCTTCCATATTTATGTTTTGGTTTTTTGGGTTTTTTTTTTTAATTGACTGAGTCCATTATATGCTGCACATATATTCAGAGTGTGGTACCATCCACAGGAGCAGAGGCCAAACCTAAGGAAGCTGACACTCCCTCTCCAGAAGTCATCATCAGTCAAAAGCTATACACGAGGTGGGGGTTATAAGCTGCTCCCTCCTCCATGCTTGGATGTTCACTGCTTTAGTATTGTGCAGGCAACTGCAGCTACTGCGAGTTCATGGGTTCATTTAAACTGTCACACCTACAAGATGCTTTCTCTCCTTCTTGACCTTTGGGGTTCTTTGGATCTTTCTGTCCACTCTTCTGCAATAGTCATTGAGCCTTGGGAGGAATATGGGTTTTTTATTTTATTTTTTCATTTACTGTATATTTAAATTACAGCATTGGGACCACAGCTTACCATTATTAATGACAGAGCTGAAAAGAGAGACCTGGGAGATACAAAAAAAGGACTGGAATTCAAGTACATGTTTTAATGTACTTCATTATATGTGGAAGCTGTAATTATATACTAACTGTAACTTAAAATAGAAAAAAATAGACCCAAAAGTGAGAAGAACCCTGTGGAACAATTGAGATCTCAAGGTGGGTGCTGGATTTGTTTATTACTATGAATTATCATTTTGGGGATATTTTAATATGTGAACTAGAAAAATATATACTTTTTTCATGAGGAAAATCAATCCTATTTATATTGATACTCCCAACACAAAGTCAAATAACTTGAATAAAATTCCAGTAACCTTAAACTTTCATGAAAAATATACCATACATATTTACAACCTATACCATTGTACCAATTTATGTTATTCATGAAGGATTCTGTAACTGTGGAACCATATAGAAATGTGCCCAACTTTCGTGATGATGTGGCCACATACTCTACCTCTATAGTGTTACATATCTGCAATCCCCTCTTCCTCTCTGGAAAATCCAAACTTCTACCTGGAGACTATCCTTTGCCATAGTGAAGGGTGTATATACTGGCAGGAGTTTTCTCTGCCATTAGCTAATCTAGGATCTGAATATTAGAGGATGTGGCATTTGTTCTGAGCCTAGCTGATTTGGTTAACATGCTGATCTCCAATGCCATCCATTTCCCTGCAGGTAACTAATTTCCTTTTTCTTTATGGAGGAAAGAAACTCCATATACATTTGTTGCATTCCTTTACTGACAGACTCTTATGCTGAGGCCTAACCTGGCTAAAAAAGCAACTTCACTGTCACATAGACATCTGTTGTATTCCTTGACTGATAGACTTACGTTGATGCCTACTTTGGCTACTGTGAACAACGCCATAATAAACATGATGTGCATGCAGCTGCACAGAATAATGGTGCCATAGCTCTAGGTTTAGTTTTCTCAGAAATCTCCATAGGAACTAACACACAGAATATCTAATGTCATTTACACCTCACACAATGCACAGAGCTTCCTCTTTCCCTGCATCCTTGACAATACTTGTTTGGGTCATTTGTCCTCATATGACTGAAGGTGAGATGGACTCTCAGTGTCGTTTGCTTTCTATTTTCCTGATGGCTCAAGACATTGAACATGTTTTCATATATTTATTATGATATTTTTGTCTCTTTTAACAACTATCTGTTTAGTTCATTGGACTGTTTCTGACTGGGCGATGAGGCTTTGGGGGTTTTAAGTTCTAGAGTTTATTCATACATTATGCATACTAACCTCTGTTAGACACAAAGCTGGCAAAGATTTTCTCCCAGTCTGTAGGCTTTCTCTTTCATCTTTGCTCATCTCCTTTACTGTTCAGATTTTAAATATCATGCGACTCCATATGTCAGCTTGGCTGGCTCTCCAGTAAGTGCCAGTTACCTGCCTGTTTTCACCTCCCCAGTGCTGGAACTACAGTCCTGTGCCATTGTGCCTAGTTTGGAGAATTTGATTGGGTTTCTTTGGTTTTTGTTGGGGGTGGGGGGACATGTTATAATTTTCCAAATTTTATTTATTTTTTCATTTATTTATATTTGCAGTTGGGGCGGGTGCCACAGCATGCAAGTGTCTAAGATCAGAGAACAACTTGCAAGAATCCGTTCTCTCCATTACCACTATGTCCTTGGGGTTAAACTCAGATGGCCAGGCTTGGCAACAAGCACATTAACCCACTAAGACCCACCTGCCCCCATTCACTCTTGTTTCTAAAGTAGATTCTAGGGATCAAGCTCAGGTCCTTGTGCTTACAGAGCAACAACTTTACCAATTGACATCTCCCACCTGCCTCAGAAGTTACTTTCTCAGCACGCCGAGCACTACTAGATAAAAGATGAGTTTTGGGGACAGTTACATAGGCTGGTGGTAAGCCACAGGATTACTATAGTTTACCCATATAGTTTATAGTCTGGGGAGCTACCACATCTCCTTGTAAGACCTACATTGTGCTTTTGTTCACACCAGGCTCCCAGCTCCATCTTCAGCTGCCAAATAAGCCTAAACTTGGAAATCTGTTCTACTAGCTTTCTAGACTGCTAGTTACCATCCTTAGAAGATCAATGGTACTTTCCCTGAAGTTAAACTCTGTAGCCAGGATTGGTGGCAGAAACACTTGGCAGGCAGAGGCAGGGGGATCTCTGAGCGTTCAAGGCCAGCATAGTCTACATAGAGAACTCAAGGCCAGCCAGGATTACATAAAGCAACCCTGTCTCAAACAAACAAGCAAACAAACAAACAAAACGCTGCCTATTAAATAGACTGTGAAGCAGGAGCATCCTGCAAGACACTGTCCTACATTTACTGCCTGGTTTTGGTCCCTCAAACATTTTTAACCACTTCATTTTTAAATTATTTTCTAATGTTCATGTATTATACAAGAGTGAACTAGCCTACCATCCCAGGGGGAAAGGAACTTCTGAAACGATGGGGAGTATTTTAAATAATTTTATGGCATCTTTCTACCAAAAACTTTTCTGAATTCCACTGCAGGGAATCATTATTTAAACCAAAAGAAATCAGGTGTTCCATACAGGAAAAGGCATTGCATTTTAACAGCAGAGTGTGTGATCATTTAGAACATGCTGCCTCCCCGCCCCCAAGCTCCTGCTCCACGCTCGCTCGCCAGCAGCATCTTCCCTCTGCTGGTTACCTGTGCTCCATCCCAACAACTGCATCAGATTCAAACCCAGGGCTCAAAAAGCTTCCTAGGCAGCTGTGGTTCTGCTTTATGTTTGCTTTAGGGACACACTGTTTTTCATAACATACCTGGCATGTTATCACCCTTTATTAAGAAAGAAAAAAATATATAATAAAAGTAACATGAAAGTATACTTCCAATATATTTTTACAAAGAATTTTGGTATTTTACAGTTCACTAACTTAACTTTTTAATGAAAAATATCTTGAGATAATAAATGGGAAACTGTCCACTTAAGATTAAGTTTGCTGCTTGTATGTGACACAGGTAAGGTTTCTGGAGTCATTTCTGCTCGTCAATGCCCTTCAAGTCTATGCATATGACATCACACAGCTTCTTACCTTCTGACAGCTTCGGTCAATTGGGTCCACAGGGGTAGCTCTGGGATGAGTTAGCCTTACATCATCTCTTCCACATTCAAGGTTGGACCATAACTCAGTTATAAGTGCACTAATAAAGCCTAGGAAGAAATATTACTTATGTCATGTTGATAGCATCATTTATACGATAGTATGAAATAATATAATCGGGGTTAAGGAAAAAAGATTATGCTTATGAAAAGATTTACTCATAAAGGAAAAATATTTGATTCTTATAGAAATATTAGTGTAATCTTTACCCTTGATAGAAGTGGTACTTGCTATTGTTACTAAATGTTTAGAATACCTTATCTCCTGGATACTATAAATAATGTGTTCAGGAGGTGGAGGAAGAGAAAGGGGGCACCACAAAGCAGGGCAGGAATTCAAGGAATATGTTCACTTAATGTAATATTCACTTAAAATTCCATGTTTGAAACAATTCTGAACTTTGCTTCAATGCAACCTTTAAATTCTCTTGAGTCAAATACTATCTCACTAAATAAAAATGAATATTAAAGTGGATTATTAAATTCTTCAAATCATATATTGCCTATAAAAACCTAATATCTAATCATAAAGTCAGTATGCCTTTATTCCTAACTACATTCTAAATATTTGTCCTTATACCCACAGAAAACTATAGGCCTCATCCCTCATCAAGGGAACTTCCCTTTCCAACAAATGGAGACTTTTATAGAAAGCCCCAACGAATCAAATGCAGAGAGGTAGAGCCCCATCCCAGTGGATACATCTACAACACAAATCCCACATACAGGGCTCAGTGTGCATAGCAGAAGATGGGGGGAAAGACAGGAAGAACCTGAGCTCACAAACTGGGAAGTAGAAATTTAGAGGTAAGAATATTCATTTTATTTACCGTGATCACATTTTATCTAGTTGGGGAAAGACTTGCCTGAATTCTGTAGAGCCACTGCACCGGCTGCTGTGGATGCCACCTGTACAACCAAGACTTCATAGCCAAACTTCTTCTGCCTGTTGACCTAACATAGAGAACACAAGGAGAAGCAAAGGGTACGGCATACTGGTTTTACACTATGCAGACTTCTAGGAATAGCCACTCACTGTTCTTCAACAATTAGAATACTAGAAATTTCTTCTAGGTGAAGACAGCACAGAACAATGAAACCCTTACAGTGAATTAGAACCAATGTCGTATTTGTAACCATTTTACTTCTGGTTTGAGTTTAATCCTAGCTCTTGGATTTTAATGAGTCACTTAGTCGGGCTAAGTGATTATGATTTGCTTCATGCACTAGCAGGGGTGTGATTTTTGCCAGCTACAGAGAGTTTAATTCTAGGGACTCTGGACAGGGTATAAATGGGACAGTCCAAGAAGGCCTGTGGCAGCCCCTGCTCCTCCTGCTGCTGCTGGTCCCTGCTGACTCCTGCTGGTACATTTCTATTGCTGAACTGCTGCATTGCTGGTTTTCTAGACTGGTGGGTAGTCTGACAAAGATTGGACTTGCCCCAAGCAACCCAAACAGCAGGAAGTAACCTATAGAAGTCTGTCTCCTTTTCCCTCTAACCTTCTTTCTCTCCTACCTAGTGTTTCAGGGTTGGAAGGGCTTAGGGTGCAATAAGGGTTGAAAGGGAAATAGAGGTATAAGAACTCAATAAAATAGCTAAAAACAAAGAGACCAACAATTTTCCTTAGATTAGAATCCATTGTTGTGCAGTGAGTGACACAGATGACCTGGAAGATAAATACCTATCCTTCCTTCCCTGAATCTTCCTCGCAAAGAGCACCCTACTCATGAATATCTCCCACAGGCCCTAGAAAATTGGATTATTTAGTAGCCATATGATTTGCCTATTTCCCAGATATTGTGAAAATGGAGAAATTTATTATAATTCGAAGACACTATACTAAACAAAGTAAGTCTTCAGACACATGGTCATAAACTAGAAAAAAAGAAATCTGAGTTTTAGCCTGACCATTATAACTAGCCAGCTAACAGATCCATAAAACACACTGTGTAACTAGCCTAAGCATCCACTTTTTCTTCCACAAAATTAAGAAAGTAGCCTAGCTTTCAGGCTTTCTTGGAAAATATCCAAGGAGGTAAATGATGAAAATATCTGGAATAGCAGGGCACATTAACATGTGATGAATATGCTAATGAAGAGATATGGGCTGTAAGTCCCCAATGTCAAAGGTGCAGTCTCTTCTGCGAGCAGCCAAGGCAATGCAAAGAATATTAGGTTTTGAAATTTACAGACATAAAAATGACATCTAATTCTAGATGTATTATGTAAAGACATGCCTGCCTGATGTGAAGCACCTGAATGAAGAAAATGTGTGTGAACTACTTGCACGTTGTCATGACGACAGACAGTATCAACACACAGGAAGCCTTTATGGTGATAAACAGTATAAACAGAATAGGAAGCCTGAACAGGTAATTAGTATACAAGGGCAGCTCTAAGCTTGGCTATGTGTGGAGACTCAACATGAAGACTGTGCAGGAAGAAGTGTGTGTGTGTGTGTGTGTGTGTGTGTGTGTGTGTGTATGTATTACATATAATAAACTCTTAAATGTGGAAAGTTGGAGAAGGGAAATGTGTACACGGTGAAATAGAGCTAGAAATATGAAATGATACTATAATAAAATAAGACAAAGTAGCAGCCTCATACAGATAGATATTCTAAGTATGCTATAAATTGAGAAACAGGTAACTATCAGGCAGACACAACAAAAATGGTTATTTATTTTTCTAATAGTTTTAAACAAAGGAGGAGATTCAAATTTAAGAGAATAGAGGGGGAAGCACTTACCATCAGCAACATAAAATATCAAACATGTTAGGAAAGAATGGATTCCAGGCCTGGCTACATCAGCAAAGTGCTTGCTATACAGGCATGACTTCAATCTGCCTGAACCCACATTTGGGGATGAAGGGAGGCAGGGGAGGCTGGGCTCAGTAACACAAGCCTAGCAGTTCAACACTGAGGAAGAGACACGGTCTCTAGCTTAACCCCAAAATTAGTGAGTTCCTATCTCAAAAATAAGATGGAGCTCTTTGGCATCATGCAAGATGGTAGATGAAAAGGCTGATGGGCCACACACAAAGGAGAAGGCTAAGGCACTCCTATAAAGGACAACCTAAGGCTAAGGAGCCAAAAGGGAAGCCCTACACTGCCAAAACGCTGTAACGTTGATTAGAGGACCTGGAAACACTCACAGTCTGCCATGTATTCTAGAAAGGTCCTGACAGGAATAAAGTACTCAGCTGCAAAAACTTGTTATCTCCCTGAAATTTTCCATTTTTCTTTTCTTTTCTTTCTTTTTATTTTTTCTTTTTCTTTTTTGTGTTGTTGCTGTCTTTTATTTATTTATTTATTTATTCAATTTACATCCCAATTTCAGCTCCTGGTCAACCCCTCCCACGATTCTTCTCCAATCCTCTCTCCCCTTCTCCTCTGAGTGGGTGCCCTCCACCAGGCATCACCCCACCCTGGCACATCAAATCACTGCAGGAATAGATGCACTTTCTCCCACTGAGGCAAAATTGAAAAGAAAAAAAATAATTTTAAGGGGTGAGTCTTGCCAACTATCACAAAAGCAGTTTATAGTGACAAGAACAGAGATATGCAAGATATGTTCCTGTTATTTGGCCAGGGGAAGAAAGCTTTCCATCATCATGTGATAAGCTGCACGCACACCATGCCCAGCCGTGATTGTCCCTAGTGGACCACCACAGGGGCAAAAGTGGTGTCCCCAAAACAGCTTAAGCAACGACTTTGCTGTCTGAGACTGCACCTATTTCCCTCCAACTCTTCTGCATAGAACACACCAGAAACCTGCCATGCCCACCTCCACAAAAACTGCTATCAGTGATGTGAAAATCCCCAAACACCTTGCTGATGTTTACTTCAAGAAGAGAAAACCTTAGAAGTCCAGGCTACAAGAAGGGAAAACTTTGACAAGGATGGGGTAAATACAAAATTACTAAGCAGAATAAGGTTGACCAGGAAGATATAGACTGGATGGTTTGCAAAGGTCAGGCTCAGCTCTAGGGATGTACACAGTCCTTTCAGACTTTAACAAATGCAATTTATCCTCACAAACTATAGGTCTAAATTTCTTGCCAAAAACCTAATTATAAAGAAGATACAGTTTTTAAAAGTGGAGAGTAATTTAGAAAGTAGCAGTAATCAACTTTGACATCCATGCAAGCATTACAACACACAGAGACACATACAGAGAGACAGACACACAGACACACACACATACACACACACACACCAGCCTTGATCCTAGCCAAAAAAAGTTGTTATGCAGAAAAAAATCCTCAAAAGCAGAGCTATGATCCAAAAGTCCCAGAAATGTCTTTACTATGACAGAAAAAAAAAACCCACAAACTAATTATGAATCAATTACTTCAGACTACTTTATTAAATAAATTACCTTGTCAGTTTTATTTATCAGTAGAAAATAATACCTCTAAAGGGAAGTTTGTGTCTTTAAAATCCCTGAGGCCTAAGCCTTCACAGATATATACATTTAGACATAATAGGATTTTTCCCAGAAATTCTACCCAGTACATATGGAGGTATTATATCATGCTTATAAAACATCTGGAAAATTAACTGAATTTTTTCACTTCCATCTGGCTACTTGCAATTTCAAAACACAGACACAGACACCAATATCTACTACCTAAAGCTTTCCTTAAAAAAAAAAAATCAAGTGCTACAATGCAACCCAGGATATTAACTGAAACTTAATAAGCTCGTCACACCTGGAGAGCAGAGTGATGTTCTCAATGGCTTTTATAACAACAACAATCCTTTCCCTTAAAGCAGATGGCAGTTCATACCTGTGGCTTTTTTGCATACTGACTGAGCATAAACGTCACACATTCATTGATGGCACCTGTTCTCTGAAGAAGCAGCAGTCCTTTGGGGGTGGCTGCAAAATTCAGTAAATCGTCCAACAAATTGTCTTCCCAAGCCACACTGGAACAGGAAAAGGACGGTAAAGGAACACTTAGTACTCTCAAAACAGAAAATATTTAGGATCAGCGTGGACAATAATGAAACTGAAAGTATACATTGACTGCAGATTACTCCATAGATATTCTGAGATGAAAAGGGTCTGTGAGGATTTTCTCACTTCTACTCCGACAGCTTCCTGTCAGTGAGTATTCACCTCAGGTGCAGCACATTGACTAAGTTCCCAGGTACTCTTGATGATTCTGCTGCCTTTGGATGCTCTGCACCTCAACTGTCCATTATTTTTGTGCATTCTTTTTATTAAAGTATTTGTTTTCTCGTATTCTAAAGCCTAATACACGTGGTTTCTCTTTTATTTTCATAAGCTTTTATTTTATTTGGAAGTGAATAAAACCTGGCTCTCTACCTGAGAGCACTTGCATGAGGACCTGAGACTAAACCCCAGAAGCCAGACATGGAATGGGGAGGACATTATGTGGCCTGTAGTAATATCTTCTTTGGGAAAATAGCTCATGCCTTTGGGAGACTAAATTTTAGCAAGACCTTGTATCCAGTTTAGTAGAATGCCCTGAGATCATCTAGATCTATGTATTCAACTCACTATCATATTGTGTACTCAGCCTGTTCACTCAGGTTGAACCTGCCTTTACAACAACAAAGGAACTTACCTTATTATTGATTGTATTTCCCACTTAACCAGCTTTTACAGCCTAAACTAAATGTGTTGCTTTAACCCTAAATTATTATTCCATGGCTCTGATACAGAAGCATGTCTGTGTGTGTGTGTGTGTGTGTGTGTGTGTGTTCTCATGCATGTGGTAATCATCTTCTGAAAGTAGCCATGAGACTGAAAGCCATCTCAAAATAAGCAAATAGCTGCAAATGTTAGAAGTGACATGTGGATGGATAGAGGATGGTTCCATCTGTGCTCCTTTCCAGTGCTCTTCTGAGTCAGATAGAATCAGTAAAGTAACTTCTGGTAAAACTGTTAAAGCTCTTTGTTAGGGAAAGACACAGAGACAGATCAGACACAACGGAGAATGCGGGCAGGAATCACAAACTAAAGATGAACAAAAGGCCGTGAAGGGAAATGGAGAATTCAAATTTGGACTTGCTTTTGGACTAAACTATTCTTTTTATTAAGTCTCTTTCTTCATTCCTTGACCTGACATTGATGTCAAGGCCCTTCCCTGTCTGAGGATTTATAAGCCGCTAATTGTGGTCGTGAAGGGAGAGACATTGTCTTCAATGGTGTGACCTCTTGTCAAGTGTCCATGCTCTAGAAACACACCCTCATCCTTGCTCCTATAAACAATCCAAATGCAGCCAACTGGCATAAGACCAGAATACAAGGTTAGTTGGGGAGCAAAAGGGGATTAGCAGAGATGGAGGGGAGAAAGAGATGAGACAGGGGTTCTGTTATAGACATACACTACATACATGTTTAAAATGGCATAACTGAAGCCATTATTATGTACAATTAACATATGCTAATGAAACACGTTTTAGAAAAGTTAAGCCAAGCCACTCACACAGGAACATACCTATGAAATATATATCATTAAGTCAATAAATTAGTCATAAAAATCAATAAAAAAGTTTCCATATTCGCCACATATAAAGCAGGAAACAAATTCCATGAGTGGCACCAGTAATGTAGAAGAGTGTGTATAATTATGAAAAATAAGTGTTTCCATTCCATGATTTAATAAATCTTCTGTGACTATTTAATTGCCTTTCAAATGTTGATAAAGGGGCAGAAGATCTGGGCCACTGAGTTTTATTGCCCTTTCCCTTAGGAGACAGCAATGCTAAATGGTGTGAAGCAGCAAAATGCATGCTCCACTAGTGTGGTGGTTTGAATAAGAATGGCCCCACGGACACAGATTTGAATGCTTGGTCATCAGAGTGGCACTATTTGAGAGGAATTAGGTGTGACTTTGTTAGAGGAGGTGTGGCATTATTATAGTAAGTGTGTCACTGGGGATAAGCTTTGTTGTTCAATCACCCAAGCCAGAACCAGTGACTCTATCTGCCTGCTGCCTGAGCATCTGGACATTGAACTCACAGCTATTTCTCCGCACCGTATCTGTCTCCATGTGCCACTATGCTTTTAGGTCATCAGCTAGACTAGAGCCCCCGAAACTGTGAGTAAGACCCAATTAAATGCTCTCTTTGAAGAGAGTTTCCATGGTCAGGGTGTCTCTTTACAGCAAAAGAACACTGGAAATACAGTCTCTGGTGATTCATTTCATGGTACCGTAGGCTGAGGTTTGCAGATCAAAGAACCCTCTAATTTTATCCACCCCTTTTTAAGAAGGTCTTTTAATGACTGCTTGTGGCAACATCTTATCTGTGATTGAATCTTCTCTAAGGTCACACAGTGATTTGGCTCACATAGTGTGAGGACATTTTGATAAGCTTATTAGAAATTTTATTTGGTATTTTCAAGCAATAGGCAGATTAAAAGGACATAAAAGCGCACCAGAACTATGTATCAGCTTCTCCATTCTCTTGTGCAGAGCTTATGAGGCCGCTTCTAGAAACCTGGCAGGAATTTGACATTGGGCCAGGACATGGAAGTAAACTCAAGCAGGATCTGATTTTAGGCTAGAACAAAGATGGGCACGGTGGTGCATGCCTTTAATCCCAGCACTCAGGAGGCAGAGGCAGGCAGATTTCTGAGTTCGAGGCCAGCCTGGTCTACAGAGTGAGTTCCAGGACAGCCAGGGCTATACAGAGAAACCCTGTCTNAAAAAAAAAAAAAAGAATTTGGCTTTGGGCTGGGACAGGGAAGTAGGCTCAGGAAATAGTGATCTAGGACTTTGCTTATTGCCTGGCTTGTTCCTTGACTACTTGTGTTTAGTACTTTGTTTGTTCCTTAACCTAGAACTGACCTTACTACTTGCATGTAATTAAAATGGTATAAAAGCAGACTGGGAAATAATAAACCCGTTTCAGCCTCAGAAGTGGCTGAGGTCATGCTACAGTGTTGTCTAATTGTCTTTTTCTTTTTAATCCTCACTCCCCGACTAGAAACCCATTGACTGACTGAGCTGGCACAGTCATTCTCTAGTACTATACACAGCATTAAATGGGAAGTGGGGGCAGGATCTTTGAAAATATGTTACTACTACTATTAATAATAATAATGTCAGTTTTTATAGATTGCTATTATTTTACTGTTATCTAGTTAAGCTCTTATTTTCCCTAACTTGGACTAGACAAAGCCCATTCACTAAATTCATTTCTTCACTCATTCAAAAAAAAATCAGGTACCTGCTGTACATTTTGACACAAGACCAGTTAGCTGCTATAACACCTATCTCACAGAAGCTCCCTCAATAAGAGAACAAAGGATGCTCAAATCTTTCCAGAAGGTAAACTGAATTATTAGGACAAAAATGATATATACACTTGTAATATACTTTGAATTGTATTGAATTGTTGGCTTTTCTTGAGACATTGTAATGAGTAATTTATGTCAATCTGACTAGATTTGAAGAATAGCTAGAAAAGTGATTAAGCAGTATTTGTGGGTATATCTGTGAGGTTTTCTCCAGGGAATTTTGGTGTACAAATCTCAGTAGACCAAGTAGAGATGATCTATCTTCAGTGTAGAGAAGGTGCCATTTAATTGGATGAGGAGCCAGATAGGAAGACAACAGAGAATTTAACCCTAGGAACCCTGGAAAACTCTTTTGCCCTTTGAAACCAAAATCACCAGTTTCCTGGCCTTCACAGCCCAAAGCTCACAACAAGAGACTCTCGACACTTGGACTAAGCAATATAATAAACATCCCAGAATCTACTTTTCAAATACCCTGTCCTACATAACAGCGGAAACCAATACCCCTACTTGATTCTCTCCTCACTCATACACTGATCCATGAATCTATCCTACTGGCTCTCCCTAGAAAGCTCTAATAAACACAGACAGTAATAACAGAGGTTAGAAAACATCTTCTTCCCTAGCACTGCTTTCCTGTAAGCACATACTCATACGTAAAACATTGCCTCTTTCCACCTATTAATCATTCCGTAATCTGTATGAAGGAAGAATGAATTTAAGGCTCTTGAATAAGTAGTGCCTCTTCTTCAGTATACTCCATCCATAGTGGCGGTTCTCAAGCAGTGGGTGCAAACCCTTTGGGGGGCCACATATCAAATATCCTGCATATCATATATTTACATTACATTATAGTAGCAAAATTATAGTTATAAAGTTGCAATGAAATAATTTTTTTGGTTGGAGGTCACCACAACATGAGATACTGTATTAGGAATTCCCAGCACTAGGAAGGCTGCGAGTCTCAGCTCTATAGGAAGCAGCTCCCTCTAGCAAACAAGGATTCTGCTCTGTTTTAAATGCAATGAAGTTGATGACAGTGAGGTGTGCATCTGAGGAAAGCCTATGTCTACAGATCAGGACTGCACAAAGCTTGTCTAATTTCTCCACACTCTCTCAATGAAAAGGAGAAAAAGAAGCAGTGGATGCGTTTGTTAACCTTATTATAAATAAACATACATGAAAATTCCAGAGAATGAATTATTTTGAACCTTCAAACTTTTCCTAGCGGTGGTACACACCTTTAATCCCAGCACTTGGGAGGCAGAGGCAGGCAGATTTCTGAGTTTGAGACCAGCCTGGTCTACAGAGTGAATTCCAAGACAGCAAGGGCTACACAGAGAAACCCTGTCTCGAAAAACCAAGTAATAATAATAATATATATATATATATATATATATATATATATATAATTAAACATTATTGGATTTTATAAGTTAAGCTTTATCCTATAAAAGAGAAAGAAGAAAGAAGCAAGGTCAACATTTAGCACAAAAGATCCCTTAAAGCTGCCCCTACTATAATCCACACTGTGTCAATGCTCAACTATAAACTAAAGTAAAATCTTAGAGCATGTAGATCACTGAACCTTAGTTTAATAAATTATTTCCCTGTTAACCTAACATTATAGCCAATTAATATTTCTAAAGAAGCACAAATATATACAGTGAACTATTAACTTACATAATTGTCAAAAGTTGAAACTATAATTAAACTGCACTCTTGCCATATTTTGAAAACTAAATGGATCTTTCTACCATCTAGAAACATTTTACTTCTACCATCCATGCAAGATTCCTTTTCAGTTTTAGTAGTTGATAATTCTCTGATTTTTTTTCTGAAAACTTTATAATCCACCAAGCTTCCTAAATACAGGATGAAGGAAAAGCTATTCACTATTTCTACATTTGTAACAACTCTCACATAATCTATAAATAATAGTAATTGCATAAAATGTAATTTACCTTGAACACAGCTTAACTTCCTGGAAAATGTTTTTCTACCATTTTCCATTGCATTTCAATTATTTCTAAATTATCTCAACAAATACAATAGAGAGCTTCAAAACAACGATAATTACCTGTTTGGAGACTCCTGGCTCACTGAGGAAACTGAATCAGAGCCCTCTACTGGAGTGGGGATCCTTTCTGATAGCAAGCTTGTCTAAGAGAAAATAACCGATTAGTCCATTTTCTGCTTTTCTGACCAATGACACTATTCACAGGATTTCTAATGCTGTAGTTCTGTTGTTGATCCTTGATCTATTTAAGTCAATTGCTTTCAAAATTAAATTATCTGGCTCAATGAAATTGAAAGACTTAGCAATCTACTGGTTTGTACATGGCTCCTGCTGCATTGTGTTCTTGATGTTTTAACCTCCACAAAGGAAGGGGAGCCTATACAAAGAAAATTCACCTCAAACTTCTGCTAGCAGATTACATACCTTTGTGGTAATCAGTTAAAGGCTTAGACCCTAACTCTACTGAGGAGGAGGTTCTGAAGCCACCCTGTGCCAAGTTAAGAAGTATGGATAGCTGATACCAACTACCACAATGCTAGAGAAGTAATATTTAACCTAGCATGGTGCTAAACGCCTTTAATACTAACACTCAGGAGGCAGAGGCAGGCAGCTCTCTGTAAGTTCAATGTCAGCCTGGTCTATGTAGTAAGTTCCAACCAGAGCTCCATAGTGAGACTCTGTTTCAAAAAGAAAGAGAGAGGGGGTAGGAGAGAGAAAAGAAAGGAAGGAAAGGAAGGAAAGGAAAGGAAGGAAAGGAAAGGAAAAAGGAAAGGGAAAGGGAAAGGGAAAGGGAAAGGGAAAGGAAAAGGAAAAGGAAAGGAAATGGAAAAAAGAGAGATACATGTACCATTAAAATACCCTATCTATAATAAGGTATTACAATGATGTGTAACTAAAATAAAGATCTGCAGGGAGACAGTCTGAAGCACATACCTTCTTCCACGCCTTTGCTATAGATTCATGTAAGCCATAAGGAAGCAACACCTGTAAGCCTTCGCAGGTGCCGTATATCTGACGACACACAGAAACAAAAGCTCCTTTAACTACAGGCAACATTTCCGATCCAGAAAAAATAGAAATTTCTTCTTCAAGAAGTTTCTTTGAAAACTTGGCTATTATATGAGCACCTGTAAGACTAAGAAAAGACCACAGATGTGACCCCAAACCCAATTGAGCCTGAAATCACGGAGCACTAACAAATCAGCTTGTCTCCACACCGCTCACTTGGTTGTTCCCTTTTACCTATCTCATAGGCTTTGCCTAACAAGTCAGTATGCCTGATTCACCAATGTGCACATGTCCAGTCATGACAAAGGTTTCTGTGGAACACAGGAAAGGGTAACCAGGTGGGAGAAACAGCAAATCTGGGTATACTTAAAAGAGACACAGATGCCATGAACCAGGGCCATGCATGAGTGTTCTTAATTTTACAGTGAGAATATTGTATTGTTTGAGCTGTTGCTCCCGTCCCCGTTTTAGTAACAGCATACCCACCCTATCTCAAAGCTTGAGATCGTTTTCCTGGAAATAATAGTAGCAGAGATGAAAAAAAAAAAAAATGCTTCCAATGTGAAAGCTGCTGTTTTAAGTATTTTAATGTCCTTACATTGTTTTTGTTTTTTTTCTATAATCCTTTAAAACGGGAGTTAAAAGACTGGAGAATATATGTACAGATTATAGAAGTAGCTTGGATAATAACAAACAGCTAATGGTGAGAGAGAAGCAAGATCACCTAGTCTGTCTAACACCAGAGAGAAACAGTACTGACACTTTTTCTAGACTTTTAAGAAAGCAAAAGCAGTAAGCATGAGATGTGAGAGAGTCGTCAAGCCTCCGGTGCCTTTCCACAGTAGCTGTACAAACATGTTTCCATCCTTGCTTTGTGTATGTAACCCATCGTACAGCTCCAAATGACAAAATCTCTATTTTAAATGTAGTTTATCCACACAAAAATTACAACTTTTAGTTAGCCCATATCAAACTTCTCTTTAGTCTCTCAAGGAAGTCATTTCCCCTAGATGGGCTTGTTTAAATTATACTCCCTATAAGTCCTGCAGGCTATGCCTTGTGATTTATACTCCCTGTGAAGTTTTTCTCCAAGTCAATGATTCAATAGTTTTTTATTTGAATAACTGTTTCCCCACAGTATCGTCCAACCCATTTCCCATTTCGTCAAATGTTCTCGAAGATAATAATTAGGTCTGAGGCTTAAGCATTAGTTCTTTGTTTCTTCCTTGGTAAATAGCTTCATTGGTGATGTGTGCCTCCTGCATAAGTCACTTATTTGGTGGTCCCAATTTAGGTGATATTAAAAGTTAGCCTGGAAGATGGCACCACACTTGCATTTCTAGTAAGAAAAGCTTTTTTACCAAATGATTTTAGTAATTATTGGAGTGATTACCAAGATTTCATGAAGAAATACTTCATGAATATTTTCTGATTCAAGAATTTTGTTGGTATTTAGCAAGTAGACTTCTGCAAAGAATGTTTCCTGGGTAAGTTGTTAAAGTACAGTGTATAAAGGTAAGTTGGAAAAAAATTCTAATATCAATTGCAAAGTAATAAATATACTTGGTATCATAGCAATATCAAAAAGAAATTATTCAGTTCATGTGTGCTTTATTTTTACTATTTTATTATTTTAGTATCTTTTTAATCAATGTTTTTATAGACCTAATAATACTTCACCCTATTGTACCCATTACTTTTTGATCCTTAAGTTACATGTCTTAAGACAGTAGAATCTTTCTTGAGGAACTTTTGGCACTATTCTGCTAGTTTTAAACAGCTACTTTGTTTTCTAGAGTAAAAATTATGTAAGGATGATTCTGTATACTTCTTATTCCTGACCTAGAAACAGTCATTTCTTCAAGGCATCCTGTACCCGCTTTATGGGGAAAAAAAGAAAGATACAGAGATAACACAGTGCAGGAATCTGCTGTCAGTAATAGCATTCCTTCTAGGTCTTTCCAGGGTAGTGACCTGAAAAAAAAACTTTATAGAAAAAAAGTTCATAATTGCATTTCCATTATGTGCTAAACAGTTAAAATTTTGTTTCTTTAATTTTATGATTTTATATTGTATCTTACACTGAAAAAAATCTTAGTTCCAAATGCCATTATCTAGTCATCTAATATCCATAACAATTTCAAAATAACACCAATACTGCTTCTAGAAATACCAAATGCAGCTGGCATTGAGGATTATTTCCCTTACACTACACACAACTACAGTTCAACCACGTCGAGAATACCTGAAGCCATTTTCTTTCTACACAACGTTGTCACTAACCAGCCTGTAAGATTGCTTACTTGTTTGTTTCACAGGCTTTAAAAATTGTGACTTATTTCATCTTTATTTTGTTTATCGTTTGGAGCCTAATGTGACTATTTAATGGTAACCTAAGATCTAAGAATGATCAATGTATATCCCATAGAGAACATTTCTCCATGTATGGTTTCTTCTGTTCCCTGGAACTAACCGTTTTCCTTGCCTTTCAATCTGTCTAAGCGATATAAGCAGATGGATGGCTCCTACTGTCCTGTCCACAGAGGGCACTCTGTAAACATTCATCTGTCCTTTCTCTTTTTTCACTTAATGCCAACGCTAACAGCATAAGCTGTCCAGAAAAATACTGCCAATTCTGTGTGGGGTGTGTGTGCATAACAGAGTCACAGGACAACCTGGAGATCAGAGGACAATTCCAGCAGACACATCTCTAGTTCTACCATGTGAGTCCCGGCAATTAAATACAGGTCATCAAGTTTAGTACGGAGCACATTTCCCTGCTAAGACATTCCCTAGCCCCCTCATTCCTTTTTACAGCTAGCAAGCTGCTCATTGCTCCAATGTGAAAAACAAAATTTAATGAGCCGGACTCTCTCTAATTGCATTTGCAAACATTCCAGCCTTCCTACTAAGGAAACAATCAGGGTACCACACAATGATAACAGAAGTCACCTTTGGTAGCTTATATCTTGTTTGTCCCACTTCAATGTGACAGAATCTTTTTTTAATAACAAAAATACATACACATCCTAGAGGCAGTACCTGGCAAACCTTGATTTATCTACATTAACAATATTCATACAGAAATAGAAAACTTATCTAAGGATATAAGGCCAGGCATACTAGCACTTTTTTTTTTTTAGTTTTTCTAACCAGTAACTTTTTTTTTAATTTTATAAGCTTTGCTACCAAAAAAACCAAAAAAACAAAAACAAAAACCTTGCAAATAAATAAATTTGTCGCATACCCAAATTACCCAGATTCAAAGGCAATGCTACTTAATGAACTTACATACAGTTAAGATTGACAGGTTGATGGGGGATCATAGTTCAATGCTGGATTAAGTTATTAGTGCAGCATTATTGTTATCACCATTTCCAGTTTCCCCTCTGAAGACCCCTTATCTCATACTCCCTCCCCCTGCTTCTAGGAGAATGCTCCCCCACCAACCTGCCACCCCACCCTGACATTCCTCTACATGGGGGCATCAGGCTTTCCAAGACCAAAGGGCCTCTCCTCCCATTGACATCTATCAAGGCCATCCTCTGCTACATATGTGGCTGGAGACATGGGTCCCTCCTAGTATAATTTTTGGTTGGTGGTTTAGTCCCTAAAAGCTCTGGGGGGAAGGGACAGTCTGGTTGGTTGATACTGTTGTTGTTGCAAACCCCTTCAGCTACTTCAGACCTTTCTCTAACTCCTCCATTGTGGACTCAGTGGTCAGTCTAATAGTTGGCTGCAAGCATCCACCTCTGAATTTGTCAAGCTCTGGAAGAGCCTCTCAGGAGACAGCTATATCAGGCTCCGGTCAGCAAGCATTTCTTGGCATCCACAATAGTGGATGGGTTTGGTGTCTGGTTATGGGATGGATCTCTAGGTGGAGAAGGTGACATCTGCCCAGGTCCTTCTGGCTTTTATAGTCTCTGGTGAGAAGTCTGATATAATTCTGATAAGTCTACGTTTATATGTTACTTGACATTTTACCTTACTGATTTTAATATTCTTTTATTGTTTTGTGCATTTGGTGTTCTGATTATTGTGTGCAGGGAGGAATTTCTTTTCTAGTCCAGTCTATTTGGAGATCTGTAGGCTTCTTGTATGTTTATGGGCATATCTTTCTTTAGGTTAGGGAAGTTTTCTTCTATGATTTTGTTGAAGATATATACTGGCCCTTAAAGTTAGGAATCTTCACTCTCTTCTGTACCTATTATCCTTAGGTTTGGTCTTCTCATTGTGTCCTGGATTTCCTGGATGTTTTGGGTTAGGAGCTTTTTGCATTTTGCATTTTCTTTGACTGTTGTGTCAATGTTTTCTATGGTATCTTCTGCCCCTGAGATTCTCTCTTCCATCTCTTATATTCTGTTGCTGATGCCTGTGTCTATGACTCCTGATCTCTTTCCTAGGTTTGTCTCCCTTTGTGATTTCTTTATTGTTTCTCTTTCCATTTTTAGATCTTGGATGGTTTTGTTCAACTTTTTCACCTGTTTGGTTGTATTTTCCTGCAATTCTTTAAGTAATTTTTATATTTCCTCTTTTTTTTATTTTTTATTAGATATTTTCTTAATTTACATTTCAAATGCTATCCCGAAAGTTCCCTCTGCCCTCCCCCAGCCCTGCTCCCCTACCCACCCACTACCACTTCTTGGGCCTGGCATTCCCCTATATTGGGGCATATAAAGTTTGCAATACCAAGGGGCCTCTCTTCCCAATGATGGCTGACTAGGCCATCTCCTGCTACCTATGCAGCTAGAGACATGAGCTCTGGGGGTTCTGGTTAGTTCATATTGTTGTTCCTCTTATAGGATTGCAGACCCCTTCAGCTCCTGGGGTACATTCTCTAGCTTCTCCATTGGGGACCCTATGTTCCATCACATAGATGATTGTGAGCATCCACTCCTGTATTTGCCAGGCACTGACATAGCCTCATACGAAACAGTTATATCAGGGTCCCTTCAGCAAACTCTTGCTGTCCTAGGCAATAGTGTCTGAGTTTGGTGACTGATTATGGGATGGATCCCCGAGTGGGGTAGTCTCTGGATAGTCCATCCTTTCGTCTTAGCTCCAAACTTTGTCTCTGTAACTCCTTTCATGGGTATTTTGTTCCCTATTCTAAGGAGGAATGAAGTATCCATTCACTGGTCTTCCTTCTTCTTGATTTTCTTGTGTTTTGCAAATTGTATCTTGGGTATTCTAAGATTCTGTGCTAATATCCGCTAATCAGTGAGTGCAAATCTAGTGACTTCTTTTGTGATTGGGTTACCTCACTAAGGATGATATCCTCCAGATACATCCATTTGCCCAAGAATTTCATAAATTCATTGTATTTAATAGCAGAGTAGTACTCCATTATGTAAATGTACCACATTTTCTGTATCCATTCCTCTGTTGAGGAACATCTGGATATTATAAATAAGGCTGCTATGAACATAGTGGAGCATGTGTTCTTATTACCAGTTGGAACATCTTCTGGGTATATGCCCAGGAGAGGTATTGATGGATCCTCTGGTAGTACTATGTACAATTTTCTGATGAACCGCCAGACTAACTTCCAGAGTGGTTGTACAAGCTAGCAATCCCACCAGCAATGGAGGAGTATTCATCTTTCTCCACATCCTCCCCAGCAGCTGCTGTCACCTGAATTTTTGAAGAGCTTCTAGCTGGTTTTTCATTTGTTTGGTTGGTTTGTTGGTTTGGTTTTTTGTTGTTGTTTTGGTTTGTTTTTTGGATTTTGGTTTTTTTGTTGGTTGGTTGGTTGGTTGGTTTTTTGGTTTTGTCTTGTTTTTTGTTTTTTGAGACAGGGTTTCTCTGTATAGCCCAGGCTGTCCTGGAACTCACTCTGTAGACCAGGCTGGCCTCAAACTCAGAAATCCACCTGACTCTGCCTCCCAAGTTCTAGGATTAAAGGCATGAGCCATCCCTACCTGATTGGGCTTCTACCTGTTTACCTTTGTTCTCCTGTATTTCTTTATGTCCTTTTAAAAGTCCTCTATCATGATTATGAAATGTGATTTTTAAATCCAAATCTTGGGGGGGGGGGTTGTTTTTTGTTTTTTGTTTTGTTTTGTTTGTTTTGTTTTTTGGTTTTTTTTTTTTTTTTTTGTATAGTGAGGTATTTAGGACTTGCTGTAGTGGAAGAACTGGATTCTGATGATGACAAGTAGCCTTAGTTTCTATTGCTTAGCTTCTTGCCCTTGCCGCTTGCCATCTGGTTATCTCTGGTGTTAGTTGGTCTTGCTGTCTCTGACGGGAACTTGTTTCTCCTATGGGCCTGTGAGCCTGCGATTTTTGGTGTGGCAGCACTCCTGGGAGGCCAGCTCTCTCCTGGCAAGATTTGGATGTGAGGGATTGTGGAACAGTCTTAGCTCCGAGGCAAATATGGAGATAGGAAGGATCCTGTTCCCAGCTGCTATGATGTTCCTGTGCCCTGTGAGCTCCTGGCATGTTCAGCTTTGGACATTTATTGGTGTTTAAGTAGTGGCCTCACCTCGGAGTTTAGGAGTAAGAGCACTCCTAGGAGACCAGTATTCTCCTGGTGTGATTTGGGTGTGGAGAGCTGTGGGTCAGCCTTAGCTCCTGGGCCCATTTCTAACTTATGAAACCAACATTGTAGTAATATCAAAGAACAAAGATATTCCAGGTTCCAAGGCTAATGTCATTAGTCAATGTGGCAAAGATCCACAATAACCATTAGAAACTCAAAGCCACGATGGGGGAGAGGAACGGGCACCACAACCAGGTGTGATTTAGCCCCTGAGTATGGCTGCTTGGCATTTAAAAGCCAATTAATGTCATTTATCATATCAACTGGCTGAGCACATTACAGTCATTTAGGGAGGCAAGGTCTGAGGCACAGCCTGTTATCTATTAAAGGGGAAGTGGCGTGGAATCTGAATAAATTACAGCAAACTGAAATTAGAGTATAATGCTAAAATAAAATGATCTATTAGTCTGGACTCACCCCCCCCCCAAAAAAAAAGTCCATGTGGTATTTAAGAACTGAGAGCTCAGGGTGGCATATATGATGTCATTTTTACTAACCAAGAGCAAACACTTTCATAGTTTCACAGGTTTACTGAAGTATGACACCATCAGAAGCACAGAGTCTAGAAGCACTTGGAAGTCTAAGTACCACAGTGTTACCATGGGCAAAGGCAGAGCTAGGACGGGGTAACAGAAGAGGAGGAAAGGTGTGCCTTCTCCTTTATGAATCTGTTTGACTTGAACCAACTTCTTGTGGCATCAGAAGGCTGTGAGATGGTCTTTGATAGCAGGTAAGAGGATATTGGATCCCATCTGGAATGATTGCTACTATCCTTACCGTGAGCTAAGATTAGATAAGAAAGGGGCTGAAGAGGTGGCTCCATTGTTAAGAGCACTTACTACTTTTGCAGAGGACCCAGGTTCCTAGCACTTGCATGGCAGCTCACAACTGTCTGTAATTCCCTTCCAGACCATCCAATACCCTCTTCTACTCTCCAGGGATGCCTGAATGCATGAATGTAGCACATATAAAGTCATGAAGGCATATACACATACATACAAAGAAAAACAATAAATTTTTTTAAAAGACTTATCAAAGATAGTTGAATGTGGACCTGGTCAGGAAACCTAAGTACACCCAAATAGTTACGAAGATTAAAATGTACACGCACCTCTCTTCTTCAGAAGAGTTCATATTTTCTCCATACAGAAGTAAAATGAGTCCTTCTTCTACAGAAGCAATTCTTGCCAAAATATCAGCTATATGAATTAGAGCTGTTTCCGAGCAATCTGGAGCAGCCTGCACATTAAAAATAAGAGTAATAATGATGACAAGACAAATCATATAATTGTACGATGTAGCGAGAGTGATGTATGCAATCTAATAAAGTTACATGGCAAGTACAACAACAGAAACCTTCACAACTGCTGGTTGTGAAATAACATATCTGAGGTACATGCATCATTAGATGATATTCTTTTACTAGCAGAGCTGATGAGGCAAATCAACCCAAGATTTTCACATAGGCCAGTTATTGAAAATCACTGTCTGTGTTACAGATTCAAAGGTAATTCTGGCTACCAAATGTGATATAGTTCCATACCAATCTGCATTTTCTTCTATTTTTCAGGTACCACATTCCTACAAATTCATTGTGTCATATATGCTAATACAGTATGGTTTTGTCTAATTGATGCCATCCTCTTATATGTCCATTGTGGGTGGTGCCATTCCCTAGTTTGGATCCTGGACTGTATAAGTGTAGGAAGACTGCAGAGCAGTAGTATGTATTTGTCTCCATTCCTTAACTGTGGGATGCAGCATGAACAGGTCCTTCAAGCTCCTAGGTACCTACCATGACATACTACCCCTTGAACTGGGAGCTAACATAAGCATGCCTTATTGTTTTCTATACTTATCATACCCAGTACAGAGCACTGATATGGTAGTGAATCACTACATGACTCTAGATATCTGAAATTAGGTATTAGATGTCTAACCTTTTCTCCTTTAAGCTATTTTATTGAGTTAATTTGTCACAGCAATAATAAAAGAGAAAACTACCTACACATATATATCTAGTAATTCCAGCACTCAGGAACTAAATGGGGCAGGAGGATTGAGACTATCATGTCTGTCTAAACTATGTGTAGAGACCATGCCCCTAGAAAAAATTATATGCATGTGTGTTTTATGTGTGTACTTATATACCTCATATTCATATGTATATGTGTATATGTGTATGTATGTATGTGCTGTGTGTACACAGAAAAGAGATGTAGATATGCTTGAGTGCACACATGTGCACACATACACACACACACACATACACACACACACATGACTATCCATCCACCCAACTCTATTAGATAATCTGTTTCCACACAAACTACTTTTCTTGACACCTGTATCTAAAGTGTGTTCCTTCTCTCATACATATTAATACACACTTATATCTGTGGCCACATATTTTACCATACACAGTTTTGCTTTAGAACTTTCTGTTACTCATGCTAAATATCTCACATTTAGAAGTTGATTAGAGTGGTCTCCTTAAGTAAAGGTGTGAGCATGCCTTACTGTCTTCCATATTGGTGCCACCCACAAAGAGCACTGACAAAGTGACTCCATAGGTGATGTTGATTATCTTAAATTAGGCACTAGAGAGCTACTGTGTATCCGTGGACTAGCCTAGACTTAAAAGGTACAATTCAAAGCCAGCAAGACAGCACTTGCCACCAGGCTTGACGACCTGAGTTGGAACCCTGGTGAAAAAAAAGAAAAGACTGAAAAAGTTCTCACCTGACCTCTACATACACAGCACAGCATGTGAATACCATCCCAAATAAATAAATACAATACAATACAATACAATACAATGCCAAAAAATGCAAGTAATAATTTAAACACAGGGCTGACTGAAGAACCCAGGAAAGGACATTTTCAAGCACAGCAGGCATCCCTCGTGGGAGGAGAGAATTTAAAAAGCACTGAGTATAACATAGCACTGTTTAGAAAATATGAACAGTGCATATATACAGAAAACTTGGTAAATGCAAAGTTGAAAACAGTGACATTAATGCAGCCAACAACAATCCACAAGGTATTTGTGCCCAGTGAAGTGTGGTGGAATCCAGGAGGGAGAAGAAACAGGTAAAGATGCTACAAAGCAGATAAAAGATGTTTTAACACCCAGCACAGTGTGCACTCTAAAGTCACTGCTCCAAAGGTTATATAAGAGAAGTGGTGGGCTATGTTAGACATACAGTAGACTTGGTAAGGATGCCAACTTCACCACGTGTTGGCTGTCTGAGGCAGAACAGGCCACTTCCCTCAACGTCAGTTTATTCTCTGGTGAAAGTGTGGGAAGTGCACTAGGTGCACTGAAGAGAGCATGGCTGTTCAGCTCTAGGGATGCACACACTGTCTTTCTCAGTCCACTTCTCCCAAATGGCAGAGCTGACTCTTCAGAAATACAATCATATTTCCAACAGCTATAAAACTGTCATTAGAATACGTTAAGACATACACAAGATTTATTACATTCACAAGACAAATAGCTTCTTAATGGTATAACTTTTTTCTAAGTTTTTCCCACCAAGAGAACTGAGTTTGATTAGAAGAAAAAAAAAAATAAGATGTGGTCTGTGGGTATACATTCCTACCACCCGTCACAACTAATAAATCAAATAACTGCATAAACTATGACTTAACAAATAGAGATCTTCAGGAGCATAAAACCAAAAATTACATGTAAGAAGTATCTGTCAGAAAGCATCGCAACCATGTCAGAAGTGTAGAGCCACTGGCTGCTGACCAGCACTAGCTGCTGAAGCAGTGACACCCACCGCAGTTCCTTTCACCAGGTTATGAATGGGCTGGAGAAGCGCCTCCGTCACTGTGTTGTTGTATAAGCACTCAACTGCACATTCTTTCTGGTCGCAGAGCATCCGCAGAACATCAGTCACCATACTTGCAGGAGAATAATTCTCTGAGAACCAGAAAGAACACAGCAGAAAGTCAAAGCACAGCCTACTTCTGCTTCTCACTGTGCACTGGCTGCTATTCCACAAAGATCAAGGGGAGCTTGGTTGTTTGAAAAAAAAAAAAAAAAAAAAGGTCAGACAACTAAAGCCCAGAAGATGAAAACTGTAAACTGAAACTTATCTCATTTAGCTTACTATCTCTTCAAGCTAATTAAAAAAAAAAAACAAAAGACAATGTAAAGACTTTCAGTTGGACGCTAAATCATACCTTGATATTGAAGATATGGTTGGAAAAAGACTCAACTAGCCTCTCAGAAAACAAGTTCATTATATTCACTGTTGTTCCTTTTCTTAATGTGCTTGAGTGCATGAGCTCAGTAGAAAATTAAATGAAACATTCAGATTAAACTACAGGCAAAGGGAAGACACCAAGGAATGGATGCCTCCAGAAGGTGGTACACTGCATGACCACAAGAGGCAGGAAAATAGAGACATTGCCATGATCAGCCTCCAAAACATGAGCCAGGAAACCAGAAGGGCCCACAGTGGCACAGGGTGGGAACGGCAACGGAAATAAGTGTGACTTTCTGGTTAGATAGTTAGTTTGATTAATATGATTAGATATTTAATCTAACCTCATCACACAAATATGAAATGAGTGCCTTAGAAACAGTATAGTACTAACAAGGTTTTTAATTCATTCCATAAGGGTGCTAACTTCAACTTCATACCTGACCAGAAGAAAAAGGATTTAGTGACTTTTCATTCAGTTCCAAGAAACCTTGTTTGCAATGACAAACACTATGCATGAATACTTACCTGTTGACATATAGAAGTAAATGCCTGAGCATTGCACTAAGCATAGCTGTCTGAGAAGACAGAGACAGCTGACTAGACAGTAAGCCACAATACTGAGTACCTTTAACAAGGGAAGATAATGTTCAGTCTACACAATGCTGTAGAAGCATGTAGCAGGGGTCTTATACTCTGTTGTATAAATGCTATAAACACTTCTAAGAATCACATTAAGACTGATACACTATTATAGCCACACAGGAAAATCCTTCTGGCTGACACATATATTCTATGACTAACGTGTAGCCCAATCCATTTTTTCTCTTACTCCATTTTCTCTCGGAATTTGTCCTAACATTTCCATGTTATTTCCCAATTTTAAAAAACTATGGTCTACATTATTATTTCTAATATTATATTTTAATTTGAAGATTTATATAGAGATACAAAAGAAAAGGAGAAGTTATTTTAAATGGTAATAATTTAAAACATTATTACAAGCTGGTCAATACATAAGAGCATCTGGCAATTTACAATAAAGCATAAAGAAATCCTCTTTTACTTTATACTTAACAAAGAAGATCCTGAAAACAACTGAATTTTTGGATTTAAAACGTGACTATGCCTGGATCTTCCCCCTTGAAAAAAGAAAGTATTTATTTTTAATTTGACAATAGGCACAGTTGAAAGATACTGAATTTTAAAAGATTTTGGATCTTAGAAAAGACTGAATTTCTTTTATTTTATTTTTTATTGGTTATTTTATCTATTTATATTTGAAAGGTTATCCTCCTTCCCTGGATTTCTTAGAGACTACATTTTTAGGTATTTGAATTTTTTTTTAAGATTTATTTATTTTATATACGTGAGTACACTATGCTGTCAATGTCTTCTAACACACCAGAAGAGGGCATCAGATCCCATTAAAGATGGTTGTAAGCCACCATGTGGTTGCTGAGACTTGAACTCAGGACCTCTGGAAGAACAGTCAGTGCTTTTAACTGCTGAGCCATCTCTCCAGCCACTGGTGTTTGAATTCTTAAACACTATGGGACTTTTAAATTTCAGAATATTTTAATACTGTTATGATCTTATTAATGTGAGATCATGGGGATAAATGAGAAAGTAGAGATTGTTGCTTACTGGTGCTCTGTTTCTGTATCAAGCTGGCAAGGATTCAGTTGTGCTGGCTAGCTTTATGTCAATTTGACACAATCTACAGTCATTTTTATGTCAATTTGACACAATCTACAGTCATTCTTAAGAGCAGACACCTCAATTGGGGAAATGCCTCAATAAGATCAAGCTATAGGCAAGCCATTAGAGCATTTTCTTAATGAATGATTGATGGAGGAGGGCCCAGCCAACAAGGGTAGAGCCACCACTGAGCAGGTGGTCCTGGGTTCTATAAGAATACAGATGAGCAAGGCAGTATGCAGCAGCCATCCATGATCCCTACATCAGCTCTTGCCTCTGGATTCCTGCTCTGTTTGAGTTCCTGTCCTGACTTCCTCCAACAGTGATATGAAAGTGTAAACCAAATGAACCTGTTCCTCCCCAAGTTGCTACGGTAATGGTGTTTCATCAATACAATAGTAAAACCCTAACTAGGACGAACTAAAAACAGCAAGCTGATCAAAATACCTTGGAAACACAAAGGCAGAAAACACCAAAAAGAGAGCATATCAATTAATCAAATTTACCTTGATATCCTTTGAGAACATCTTTATATTAAGTAAATATTAAGATTCTCAGCCATACTAACTCGAAATTAAAACACTAATAGATAAAGTGTCTTAAAACATCTATGAACAAAATGAAATTTCATGGCTTACTTCACAACCACTGTAATGTCTTACAAGTAATGCAGAGTCTTAAACCCATTTACCAAAATAGGTAAATAACTCAAACATCTAGACAAGAGAATACTCAAACGATTTGATTATTGCTTTTCCTCCATTTAAAATACATGGATTAAAGGTTGAATATACACCAGAGTTAATCAATCAATAATCAACTTAGGGATGAGGCATTTACCTGAATACATGACAGACATCATCTTTGGACAACTTGGTGAATAATAGATAAGTTGAATAAACAAAACCAGCAGACTTGTGAGGGATACTGAATCTTTACAAAAGAAAACAAAAAAGAATTTTTGTCACATGTTTACAATGTAAAAAAATATTTAACTGCATTCCACTCACCTCTAAAATTGCATCATAATTTCTATGTAAGCCCAGGCAGGCGTGAGCTGTGAACCAACACACATCACTCCAGAATGGAGCACAGTTGACGGGCAGCTATGATCCCAGAGTCTTGCTATGTTCAGGCACAGTTCTGCCATCTGTTTGGAGCTGATCATAGAAATCCACAACAGATGTATGGGACTCACTAGGGCTATTTATGTCAATTCACTTATGATAAGTAAAATTCATCTTAATATGTTGGTTCTGCTGAGTTCTTTAGTACAGCAGGACATGGCAAGCATTTTTTTTCCATCACAAAGACTAGTAGGTATTAAGTAACTGAACATTTGTGCCCAGACCATCTCTATCACAAAGACAAAAGGTGGTAATTGTAGTACAGTTATCCATTCACAATCACCAAATAAATAATGAGTATAATGGCTTGCCAAATAAACCATTTTAGCATATTTACCTTTCATGTTTTCCACATGGCACAAAATAGTCTATAGTTAAAAATACATGCTAGGCTCACAGGGCACCAACCAGATGGAATACCAAGCTAGGCGCATAGGTACATTTTACCAAGGCTTGCTATCGACTCTTTCATTAAAACATTCTGGAAAAACTATAATTTAAAGATGATTGCTGGTTTCTGTTATTCTCAAACTCAGTTTTTAAATGAGCTGTGATTGTTTATAGAGCAAATACAGTTGTTAAAAAAGAACATAAAATGCTAAATTTATTATAGATGAGAGGCATGTAAAGTTAAGTTGAATACTTGCAAAAACAGCAAATGTATTCACTAGTCTTTGTACTTTTGTAAAAGCCAGCAATACCATATGAAATAGTACCTCTTTAACTGAAGAGCTCATGATGTCCCCACTCTATCTTAAATTATATGACACAGCCTTGAACATTGTAAGAGAAGAACATAATGCCCTGTCAGTTCTCAAGGAGCTAAAATAAATTACAGCAAATAAAACAACTAGACAAGAGCATGACAATGAACAGACTCTGAAGTAGTCCCAATAAACTGCAGTTCTTATGATAAGGCTGACATGCTAAGATCAGATTTTCCACTTTTAAAATGTATCAAAGGCCCTGAAACCATGTTCAGATTTGACTGAGTTGAAAGACCCATAGGACTCATATAATCAAGTTCACATGATACATTATAATAAAACTATGGAAGGCAAAATAAAAAACAAAGGTTACACAAGACGAAATACAGAGCAAACCAGACACAAGCTTGTGAGAGCCTCTCCCAAGGAAGTCATGAAGAATATATTCAATACTCCAAAAAAATCTCACTAGAGATGTAGTGCCCGGGGTTCTTATAGGGAAGGTGAACACATAGATGTCCTCTGCCTAGTACCTATCAAACTTTTAAAGTCCCAAAAGCAAACCTGGTGTTCAGCATAAATGGTAATATTGGCTTCTGCAAATATGTTAGGCACAAGGAACAGTCTACAAACAATTTAAGTGCCCTTATTAGTGCTGGGACTAATATGACCCCAACTCCCCACACGGCAGCCAGGAGCCAAGCTTGCAAACAGGCCATTCTAAGGAAAGCAGCCTTAGGCATACTATGTTGACTTTACTGCATGACCATAAACATGGCTTATTATCCACCAAGGCCATAATATTTACTGTTGATTTTCAGGTTTGCTGAACTCTGCTCCATACTGTGTTTTTTGTAGAGATATAATATCTTGGGAGAATTAAAGATGATCACTGATCTCTATTTGCTGAAATAAATGAAAGAGGATAAAAACATGATCTGATACTCTCCCCAGCTTCATCCTATATGCTGGCTCTTTCACATCTACTTGACACAAGCTAGAGTCAATTGAGAGAAGGAATCAGCAACTCAGAAAAATGCTTCCATAAAATCAGGCTGTAGGCAGACCTGTAGGGCATTTTCTTAATTAGTGATATATGGTTGACTGGACCAGTTCATTCTGGATGGTGCCAGTCCTGCACTGGTGATCCTGAGTTCTATAAGAAAGCAGACTGCGCAAGTTATAAGGAGTAAGTCAATAATTAACAATCCTTCATGGCCTCTGCATCAGTTCCTATCTCCAGGTCCCTGCCTTGAGTTCCTGCCATGGCTTTCCTCAGTGATGGACTTAGAAGCTTTAAGGTGAAATAGATTCTTTCCTCCACAACTTATTTTTGGTCATGGGATGCAAAGTGGCATCCTCCATGGCCTCTGCTTCAGGTTTCTGTACTGAATTCTCCAGGCTGCTATTCTGAATTCCATTCCTGAGTTCCCTTCATGGTAGACTATGTGCTATAAAATAAAATGAAGCCTCTCACCATCAAGGTGCTTTTGGTCACTGTGTTTTATTACAATGAAGAGCAAAGTAATATGGCACCATAGCAGATACTGTGGAAGTTTGAATAAGCATGACCTGAATCGGCTCATTGATTCAATGCCATCTGGCAGTGGCACTACTTGAAAAGGATTAAGAGGTCTGGCCTTGTTGGAGGAAGTATGGCCCAATCCAGACCCAGTGTCTCTCTATTCCTTCTGCCTGTGATTAAGGATGTAAAACTCTCAGCTACTTCTACAGTACCATGTCTGCCCGTGTACCACCATACTCCCAGCCATGAGAATAATGAACTTATTAACTCTGAAACTGCAAGGCAGCCCCAACTAAATGCTGTGCTGTATAGAGTTGCCTTGGTCATGGTGTCTCTTCACAGTGATTGAACAGTGACCAAAATAGACACCAGGCCAAGTTTATATATGTGAACCTGTGTACTGTAAATCTTATCATACCTTTTCCTACTCATTAGTCCTCATTACACTTACCTTTTCTATTCTTCAGTTTTATGGGGAATAATTTCCTGCCTTGTGTATAGATCAACAATCTTCCTAAAAGGCACAGCGAGTGGATGAAATAAATATATTGCAATTCTTGTCCTGAATAGTAGAAACTTTTTTGCTTGTTTCCTTAAAAGAGAAATGAACAAGAACATTTATTTTAATGATATTATATTTCACAACACTTGCCTTCAAGCCTACCTGAAAATCAAACCTAATATCTTTATTGGAGAACCAACTGGTATAAATTTTAAACATTTTTCTTATTATTTTTATTACCTTTGATAATAGATTGGAGGGAAAGTAATCATTATAAAATTGGTAACTACTGTTTCCAGTCTTCAAACTAAAAATATTATCAGATTGCAGGAGTCATCCATCACTAAAGACAGATTTCAAAAAAAAAAAAAAAGAAGTGTGAGAAGAAGTCAACAGAAAAAGTATTTCATTTTTACCACTGCGCAGGTTTTAACTGTAAACTTAACCTAGAAACCAATAGGAAGAGAATCTTGATGAGAAATGTGTGTATGCCCTTGGGAAATAGTTTTGAATTTTAAATGATATACAAAGACTCCAGCCATGATGCCCTCGACAGAAGGTTCAGAATAATACAAAAGAAAAGATCTAAGTGGGAACAAGCAAGCAAAGTTATATGTTTTTATTCTATATACATAATTGTGAATGTGGTATTTTTAAGTTCCTTTTGAAAGTTCCCCATCGTAATGGACTATAACCTAGAATCATCAAGCAAATAAATCCTTTCCTTCCATCTGTTGCCATTTGTCACAGCAACAGAAATAAAACTGGAGCAACCATATAAAAAGCCAACACAGATTAAGTCTATGAAAATATTCCAATACTGCACAAACTCTGAAATACATTTGACATAGTTCTTGTCCCAAGCATTTTGAATAAAGGAGGTACTACATACAACAGATCATACAGATTACAACTGTTTTTACAACAAAAATTAGAATTTCTAAAATAAATATAATCCCATATATTCTCCATTTATTTATCCCTCACCCATATATTCAAGGAGTATTGAGTATCACTTTGACAAGATATTAATGGATTCAGTGAACTTTAGAACTATTCAGAGGAATAGCAGTATAACTCAGTCAATAAACTGCTTACTTTGAAAGTCCAAGAAATTGAATTTCATCCCCAGAACACATTAAACATAGAATAAAACAAACAAATATCAATAATAAGAAGGCATACTGGCACACACTTTTCCCAATCCCAGCACAGGAAAAGTGAATACACTATGCTCCCACGGGTCCTTGGCCTCCCGGTTCAGCCAATTCAGCAGGTGTGGATAGTGAGAGAGACCCTGTCTCAAGAAAGGCAGACAGTTTAGAAGGAACAGTATCTGAAGTTGGACTCTGGACTCCATATGCCTATGATGTAACACGAATGAACTTTAGCCAAGATCCTGATATCACCCTTGCCTTCTGTGTAATCCCATAAGCATAGCCTGTCTGGTCTCCATGTCTCTTGGAATACTGGTCCTGGAGCCCACCAAGCATAATCTGATAAGCGTTGCTTGATGTTGTACAGTGCTTCTCCAGTCCAGACCCCCAAAATCCTGCAGAATCCTCCCACAAAGCATGTTTAAAGAAATTAAAAACTATAAGGTCAGTTTATCACATTACTGAACCCCATTCCAAAACATTTTCTTGATCACCTGACAAAAGCAACTTAATTGCAAAGAAGTTAATTTGTGCTCCTAGTTCAGGGGATATAGCCCCTCATGTTAGAGAGGGCACTATCAGGACAAGTCCTAGGAATCTGTGAGCACCAGATATAGCCCCGCATGTTAGAGAGGGCACTAACAGGACAAGTCCTAGGGATTTGTGGGCACAAGACTGCTTGCTCGCATATTGGTAGATCAGGAAGCAAAAACAGCTCAGTCCAGAATAGGAACAAGCTAGAACCTTCAAGTGACACTTCCTAGTCAGCCCTTCTTCCAGCAAATACCCAACTTATGAAGTGGCCACATCCTCCAAAAACAATGCCTCCAGATAAGCACAAGTAGCTAAAACACATTAGCCTATGGCAGACAACATTTATATGCAAACCTTGATAACATCTAGCCATATTCCATACTAATACATAATGAACTGAGGTAGAAAATCTAAGTTTGTACCCTCCTATCTTTATGACATATTCTCTCTGTTCAATACCTTGAGTGCCAGAAGGAGTGGAAGGCTATACCAATCCAAAGGGGGGAAAAACAGGAGAAATGACCAAGCACGTGGAAGTAAGTGGCAGAAGACTGCAGTGAAACACCCTCCGTTAGGTAAAAAGCTAAGCAAAGCTAAGACGCTGGACGGGAGGGTGAGCCAGTGAGAGGTGCGACTTCAAATATCAACAGATCAGAAAAGTGAACACACGTGTGAAGTAACACAAATGTATTGTGAGACGTAAAGTAGGTCTTCTGTGCTTTCTCACCCACTACATGCACTGGCTTTTTTTAAAAAATCAATTATTTATCTTTTAAATTTTTTCATTGCTTTCAGTTTAACAATTTACCCAAGTATAAATCATAAAATATGTTCATATTTTTGAAATAACTTATTTGCTTAGAAAATAACAATAGCTGGATCACAAGATATATCAGATTAACAGCTTGATCTATAAAATATAAGGAAGATGGCATGAAAAACAGGTGATGTGGGGCTGGAGAGATGGCTCAGCAGTTAAGAGCAGGGGATGCTCTTCCAAAGTACCCTGGTTCAATTCCCAGCACCCACAGCGCAGGCCACAACTGTCTGTAACTCCAGTTCCATTATTTCACACACACACACACACACACACACACACACACACACACACATACATATACACACCTACAGAGAGACAAGGCAGGGAACTCAGACAAAACATCAATGAACATAAAAAATAATAAATACATTTTTAAAAATTATTGCTTAATGAAAAGGAAAACAGGTATGCAGAGTAAAATGTTGAACATCTAAGATGAAGTTCACTGCTTTATAATAAATAATATAACTTCTGCAGTCACTGTGGATGAGGCAATAGGAGCAGAAATAATTAATAAAAGTACTGGTACTCAAAGAAGCTTAAGAAGAACAGATCAGACATGGAATGGAGAGGCAAGTTATGAGACTCATACTGAAAACTGGCAGAGAAAAACACAGGGTAGGAGTGGGTGTCCAATCATACACACACACACACACACACACACACACACACACAGAGAGAGAGAGAGAGAGAGAGAGAGAGAGAGAGAGAGAGTAAATAATCTGTATTTTGTGGACTTTGTGTCACCAAAGCTCATAAGTACCTGATTAAATGAGTGTTATAATATCAGAGGGGAAAGGGTAATGTGTTCTTATACTCAGAACAAATCAGACATTAGAATCAAGGACAAACTGAAGAGAATCAAACAACAAGCACAGCTACAAATTCATTTGGAAGACAGATATGTTTCTGAAAGTCATTATATACATCAATATGCATGTTTGTGTGTGTGTGTGTGTGTGTGTGTGTGTGTGTGTGTGTGTGTGTGTGTCTTAGTTAGGATTTACATTGCTGTGAAAAAATACCATGGCTAATGGCAACTCTTATAAAGGTCAACATTTAATTAAGGCTGATGTATGGGTTCAGAGATTCAGTCTATTACCATTAAGGCAAGAAGCATAGCAGCATCTAGGCAGACACGGAGGTAGAGGAGATAAGAGTTCTATATCTCGTTCAGAAGGCAAAGAGAAGAGTGGCTTCTAGGCAGCTAGGAGAAAGGTCTCTCAAAGCACATCCCCTTCCTCCAACACATCTCCTAATAGTGCCACTCCCGAGGTCAAGCATATTCAAGCCACCACAATATACATATGTGTATGTATATGTGTGTGTGTGTATTTATATGTGTTTATCTATGTGTGTATATATGTGTATATATTATAATATATATATATATATATATATATATATATATATATATATATTCCATGAAAGTAATCTTACCTTGCTATCAGCAACAACTAACAAGTCATCACTGAAAGTAACAAAGGAATAGATATAATGCATAACAGGAGTAGTCCTAAGTAAAGAACTTAACAGATGCCACTGTTCGCAAACTCCACAGATATCAGATAAATAATGACACAGCTAAGGACTTTGGAAAAACAATAACAAGCAAAGTTGAAAATTGGTAAATAGAAAGGAAAAATTATGATCAGAGAACAAATTAATGACATGAAAATGAGAAAACAATATTATCAATGAGACAAAGATTAGTAGGTTGGTCACCAGGAGCCTGTGGGACGCCAAGAGCATCCTATTTCACAAGGAAGCATTTGAAATCCTAGGATTAACCATCTCGGAACACTACTCCAGCAATCCTCTCAGTCGGGTGACTTGGGACACAGCCTACAGAAGTGAGTTGCACATGCTTCCCTGAACTCCATTGTCTAGCACATGGTTCCCAAGGAACCATGCAGAATCCCAAAGGTATCCAGCTTCCGGTGGAGGCCTGCAGGGACCCCAGAACTACCATCTTAGAATATTTTCCCACCAATCCCTTGCCAGTGGAGTCCACCTGAGGTATAAGCAGCAAAGTACCCTGACAGCCATTCCCTCCACCTTCGAATCATCCAGCCAACACCCAGGAAAACCATATGCCTAAAGGACAGCATAAGAACAAATTCAACAAAACCCAGGACAATATGGCATCATGAGAGCCCAGCTATCTTGCAAGAACAAACCCTAGATATCCTAAAATGAAACTAAAGCACAAAAGGACCTTAAATCCAATCATTTAAGGGTGATAGAGAACATGAATAAGTCCCTTAAGAAAATACAGGAAAATGTATTCAAACAAGTACAGGCTTTAAAAGAAGAAGACAATAAATATAAACAAATACAGAAAAGTACAATCAAACAGGTACAAGACCTGAAAGGGGAAATAAAAGCAATAAAGAAAACAAATTGAGGCAATCCTGGAGATGATAAAATCTAGGAAAGAGAACAGGAACTACAGACACAACAGAATACAGGATATGGAAGAGAGAATCTCAGGCATAGAAGATACCAATATATCAGTAAAAGAAAATGCTATATCTAAGACATTTCAAGCACAAAATATTTGGGAAATTGGGAACACTATGAAATGGCCAAACCTAAGAATAATAGGAATAGAAGGAGGAGAAGATTCCCAACTCAAAGGCCCAGAAAACACATTCAATAAAACCACAGAAAAAAAAATTTCCCTAACCTAAAGAAAGAGATGCTTATAAATGTACTAAAAGCTTACAGAACACTACACTGACCAGAAAAGAAAAACTTTTTGACACATAATAGTCAAAACACTAAATATATAAAACAAAGAAAGTAATTTAAAGTCACAAGGAAAAAGGTCAAGTAATATATAAAGGCAGACCTATCAAATTTATATTCAATTTCTCAACTAAGACTCTAAAGCTAGAAGAGCCTGAGCAGACTTTTGTGGTCCTAAGAGACCACAGATTTCAGCCCAGACTACTATACCCAGCAAAACTTTCAATCACCATATATGAAGAAACCAAGATATTCTATGGTAAAACCAAATTTAAACAAAATGTTTCCACAAACCCAGCCTTACAGAAGATAGTAGAAGGAAAACTCCAACACAATGAGGCTAACTACACCAAAGAAAACACAAGAAAATAATTTCACACCAGTAAAACTAATAGACGAGAAACACAGGTAGACACACACACTCAACCAACACCAACATCAAAATAACAGAAGGGAACAATCATTGGTCATTAATATCTCAATATCAATGAACTCTATTTCCCAGTAAAAATACACAGGCTAACAGAATTCATCATTTTTCTGTATGCAAGAAACACATCTTAGCAATAAAGATAGTCATTATCTCAAAAAGATTCTCTCAAGAAAGAAATTGGGGAAGATATCAGAAGAGGGAAAGATCTCCCATGCTCATGGTTTTACACACAGAAAATGGCCATCTTATAAAAAGCAATCTACAGATTCAATGTAATCCCCATACAAATTACAACATGATTCTTAACATATCATGAAAGAACAATTCTCAACATCATATGGAAAAACAAAAACCCAGGATAGCTAAAACAATCAATAAAAGAACTTCTGGAGGTATCACCATCTCTGATGTCAAGCTGTACTACAGAGCAACAGTAATAAAAACTGCATTGTATTGGTGTAAGACAGGTTCATCAGGGAAATCAAATCAAGACCCAGAAATAAATACACATATTTACAATCACTTGATTTTTAACAAGAAAAGCCAAAACCATGGAAAAGAGAGAGAATCTTCATCAAATGGTGCTATTCTAACTGGCAGTCTTTATGAGAAAAATGCAAATAGATCCATATTTATCACCATGTACAAAGCTCAAGTCCAAGTAGCTCAAAGACCTCAACATAAAACCTGATATACTAAATCTAATAAACAAGAAGTGAGGAATTGCTTTGAACTCATCAGTACAGGAGATGACTTCCTGAACAAAACACTAATAGCTCAGGCACGAAGGTCAACAAATAATAAGTGGGACTTCGTGAAAGTGAAGAGACTCGGAAGTCAAAGGAAAAAGTCATTAGGACAAAAGAACAGTCTGCAGATTGAAAAAAGATCTTTACCAACCCTACATCTGACAGAGAGCTAATGTCCAAAATATATACAGAACTCAAAAATTTAGACACCAACAAACCAAATAGCCCAATTAAAAAATGGGATACAGAGCTAAATGGAGAATTCTCGATAGATGAATGTAAAATGGCTGAGAAGCACCTAAAGAGATGTTCAACATTCATCATCATCAGGGAAATGGAAATCAAATTGACTCTGAGGTTCCATCTTATACCCATCAGAATGGCCAAGACCAAAAACTGAAGGTACAGTACGTACTGGTGAGGTTATGGAGCAAGGAGAACCTCCTCTACTACTGGTGGGAGTACAAACTTGTACACACACTCTGGAAATCAATTTGATGGTTTCTCAGAAAATTGAGAATATGCTCCATCATACCACGAGAACATTTGCTCAACTATGTTTATAGCAGTTTTATTTCTAATAGCCAGAAACTCGAAACAATCTAGATGTCCCTCAACTGAAGAATGGATAAAGAAAATGCAGTTTGTTTACAGAATGGAATCCTACTCAGCCATTAAAAAGAAGAACATCATGAATTTTGCAGGCAAATGAATGAGTGAGATAACCCAGACCCAAATGACATGCATGGAATGTAGTCACTCATAAGTAGATATTAGCCAGAAATTACAGGTTAACCATGATATAATCAACAGACCCAAAGAAGTCAAATAAGAAGGAGAGCCCAAGGGAGGATATTTGAATCCTTCACAGCAGAATCAAAATAGATATTGGAGGTCAATGGAAGTAGAAAACTTGGTGGGAGAGGGGATGGGGAGCAGAGTAAGGTGAAGGTGGGGGATCAGAAATAGTAAGAACAGGGGAGTAAGAAGGGAAATGGCCAGGGGGCAATCTCTAGGACATACCAGAGACCTGAGATGGGGGAGGCCTCAGAGAAGTCTATGGGGGAACTCTAGCTGAGACTTCTAGCAGTAGAGAATATAGATACTAAAATGGACACCTCTTATAACCAGGCAAGACTTCCAGTGGGGAGAAGGGCAGCAACTCACCCACAAAACCTTCAACCCAATATGTGCACTGCCCAAAAGATGTGCAAGCACAAACATAGAGCAAAGACTGTGGGAATGGCTAACCAATGACTTCCCCAACTTGAGACTCATCCCCTGGGTAAAAGCCAACCCTCACATTAATAATGATACTGATATGCTTCCAGACGGGAGCCTAGCATAATTGTCCTCTGGGATACTTCACCCAACAGCCAACTGAAAGAAATGCAAAGACCCACAGTCAAGCATTAGATAGAGCTCAGGGAGTCTTATGAAAGAGATGGTAGAAGGATTGAGGAACCTGAAGAGGACAGAGACTCCACAGGAAGATCAACAGAGTCAACTAACCTGGACCCTTGGGGGTTCCCAGGGACTGAACCACCAACCAAAGAGTAAGCACGGGCTGGATCCCTGCATATATGTAACAGGTGAGCACCTTGGTCTGTTGCCTGCCTGCCTGCCTGCCTGCCTGTGCATCTAGTTCTCCTAAATGGACTGCCTTTGTCTGGCCTAAGTGGGAAGTGCTGTGCCTAGTCCTGCAGTAGCCTGATATGGTGTGGTGAGGGAGGTGAAGGGGGTAGCAAGAGGGGGTAGAAGGATAATACCTAGAGCAGAGTATCAAAAGAGAAGAGGAAGGTTAAATAAAGAGGTTCTATATGACGGGGGAACTGGGAAAAGAGGGGGAACTGATATTGGGATGTAAAAAGAATAAACAAAAAATTTTCTAGCATCATTTGTCACACAAATACTTGAAAAAAAAACTCAAAATTTAGTTCACATAGAACTACTAAAGAACTCAGGGTGTCAAAGCAATTCTTATCAGAAATAGTCTGGAAGAACCTGATTTCACCTTATCCTCTAGGGCCAAAGTAACAGAACCTCATGGTTCCAAGACAATTCCAAAAAAATACAAATACAAGCACATTGGAGAAGATAGTCCATTCAATAAACAGTACAGAGACAATTGGTACCTTTGTGTACAAGATGAAACTGCATCTTTATCTTTCAACCTGAACAAATGTGTGTGTGTGTGTGTGTGTGTGTGTGTGTGTGTGTGTGTGTGTTTGTGTGTGTTTGTGTGTGTGTGTTTGTGTGTGTGTGTGTGTGTGTGTGTGTGTGTGTGTGTATCATCTCAAATGGAACCAAGATCTCAAAATAGTACTCTGAAACTGCTAGAGCAAAATTTAGAGAAGACACTTCAAGACACGCTTCTCAATAGAATTCTGTTGCTAAGGGAAAAAAACCAACAGTCAACAAATGGAACCTCATGTCAAAACCGTCTATACAACAAGGCCAACAGTAAATTGAATGCAGACAGCCTGCACAACAGGAGAGAAATCTGTGCCTGCTATGCATCAGAGAGAAGATTCATATCTAGAATAAACAAGCAAATCCAAAAACAAAACAATATGAAATCAACCACCCCAGTCAAAAAGTGTGCCAATTAAAGAATGACAGTTCTCAAAATATAAAACAGTAATGATCAAAGAATATATGAAATAGTCAGCCTTACTAACCATCAGAGAAATGCCAACTAAAATATACCAAGGATCCATCTCACGCCAATCAGAATGGCAGTGATAAAGGAAGCAAGCTATGAGCTGGAATGGAGAGATGGCTCTGCTCTTAAGAGCACTGGTTGCTCTTCCAGAGGAGCTGGGTTCAATTCCCAGCATCCATATGGTGGCTCACAACCATCTCAGAGAACCCAATTTCTTTTTCTGGCCTCCCCAGGTACCAGGCATACATGTGGTACACAGACATACAAATAAACAAAACACCCATACTGATTAAAATAAAATGAATAAAAATATATCAATGAAGTAACAAACCCAGGGAAGACATGGATAGAAGGTACACTAAAATTGCTGCTGGAAATGTGAATTAGTCCTGGGACTATGTAAATCAGTATAGAGGTTCCTCAGAAAACACAAAATAAGAATACCATATGACCCAGATATGCCATTCCAGGGTGGATGTCCAAAACAATTCCCAGTCATTTGTACCACAGACATGTTTACATATCGGTCTTATTAAGACACCATCCACAATGGCTGTGTGGGGGTGGGGGGGTGGGGGTGATTCATAGTGTTTTCATACACTAAACAAAATAATTCATGCTATTCTCAGGAAAATAGATTCAACTAGAGAGAATCATATTAAGAAATTAAACCAGTGTCAGGCAAATATGTCTTCTCTAAATTTTAGCTCTTGTATTTCATACTCATAAAATCACATATCTATAGATACATATAAATCATGCATATATAAATACACATATATACCTGTGATATTATATGATGTATGATATATTATATAATTATTTTATATTTTGATATTATATATAATATTATATATATGTATATATATATTTAATATGTGATGTTAAAGTAGAGGACAAACCATCTAGAATAATAGAGGAGAATGGGATGGGAAGGAAGGGAAAAATAGAGAGGTATGGTAAGGGTGAAATGTGGTCATCACTTCATATATATACACCCTTAAAACCCTGTATATATGGAAAGATACAGGAGAGAAGTTCAGAGGGTCAGAAAATGAATAGAAATATGTAGTAGTAGGTGTTGGGGAACAGGGGGAACCACTAGAAAGTCCCAGGCGCCAGGGAACTGAGAGGTTCCCAGGACCCAATGGGGAAAACATTGGCTGGAATACCCAACAGAGGGGAGATAGAACCTGAAGTGACCAATTCTAGTAGATAACCAAGGTTCCCAGTTGAAGGATGGGGCCACCAACCCATCTGAAAATTTTTAACCCAGAATTGTTCCTGTCTAAAGGAAAAACAGGGACAAAAAAACGGAGCAGATGTTTAAAAAAATGAATTTATGAAATTCTTGAGCAAATGGATGTATCTGGAGGATATAATCCTTAGTGAGGTAACCCAATCACAAAAGAAGTCATTGGATATGCACTCACTGATAAACGGATATTAGCCCAGAAACTTAGAATATCCAAGATACAATTTGCAAAACACAAGAAAATCAAGAAGGAAGACCAGTGCATGGATACTTCATTCCTCCTGTGAATAGGAAACAAAATACCCATGAAAGGAGTTACAGAAACAAAGTTTAGAGCTAAGATGAAAGGATGGACCATACAGAGACTACCCCACCAGGGGGGATCCATCCCATAATCAGTCATTAAACTCAGACACTATGGCATAGGACAGCTAGTGCCTACTTAAGGGATCCTGATATAGCTGTCTCGTACAGAAGTAAATGCTCATAATCATCTATAAGATGGAACACAGGGCCCACAATGGAAAAGCTAGAGATAGAACCCCAGGAGCTGAAGGGGTCTGAAACCCTAGAAGAGGATCAACAATATGAACTAACCAGAACCCCCAGAACTCATGTCTCTAGCTCCATATGTAGCAGAAGATGGCCTAGTCAGCCATCATTGGGAAGAGAGGCTCCTTGGTACTGCAATCTTTATATGCCCCAATACAGGGGAACGCCAGGGCCAAGAAGTGGGAGTGGGTGGGTAGGGGAGCAGGGAGGGGGGAGGGGGAAGGGGACTTTCAGAATAGCATTTGAAATGTAAATTAAGAAAATATCTAATAAAAAAATTGGAAAAAAAAAAAAAAAAAAAAACGGAGCAGAGACTGAGGAAAAGGCCATCCAGAGGCCACCGAACCTTGGGATCTATCCCATCTGCAGATACCAAACCCAGCACTTTGCTGATGCCAAGAAGTGATTGCAGAGTACTTCTAGTATGGCTGTCCTCTGAGAGACTCTGCTAGCATCTCACTAAGACAGCCAAGCATTAGGTTGAGCCCAGGGACCTCAATGGAAGGGTTAGGGGAAGGACTAAAAGAGATGAAGGGGATGGCAACCACATAGGAAGAACAAAAACATCAACTAACTAGACTCCCCAGAGTTCCCAGGTACTAAACCACCAACCAAAGAGTATATATGTCTGGGTCCATCGCTCTAGCTATATATGTAGCAGAGGATTGCCTTATCTGGCATCATTGGGAGGGGAGGCGCTTGGTCCTGTGAAAGCATGATGCTCTAGAGTAGGAAGATGCTAGAGGGGTGAGGAGGGAGTGGGTGGGTTAGGGAGCACCCTCTTAGAGACAAAGCATGGGGGGGTAGGATGGGGGATTGTGGAGGGAAGACTGGGAAGGCGCACAATATTTGCAATGTAAATAAATAAAATAACATATATATAGTAATATATACAATGAATACAATGAAAAATTTAAATTAGATTTTTTTTAAAAATTTAAGCCATTACTAGGCTGTTTTAAATAAGTTAGCCATTTTAATATATATAATAGAGAAAACAATTCTTACTACAATGCTTTGGATGTCCCAAAATTTCATCAGCTTTCATAGTCTCACATAACTCCAAGTACTGAACACACTGCTGAACTGCTGTAGTTATCTGAGAAGGAAATAATTATAGCAACTGATTAGTTCCAGAAACACCTAGTGTCCAAAACGTCAAACATCAATCAAAGCTATTAAAAAGTCTAATGAGAGGAACGGGGATATCATGAGAGAAAGATATAGTTGCTTGAGTTTCCTGGTATCATGGTGGATCCATCAGGATTCACCACCGGAGGAATCAGATTTAATAGGGCTTACAAGATAAGATTTTAGTTGTTGTGCCCAGAGACTAAGTTATCATTGTTTCTGAAAAAAAAAAGAAAGAAAGAAAGAAAGAAAAGTATAATGATGTGTGTGTGTAAAATATCATATGAGATCCTATCACTGTGCATGCTGATTTTTAAAAGTAATTTTAACAAAATGAAAATTGGGAAATTTACTCCTATACCTGTTAATAATTGTTAACATTTAAACAATAGCTGCCAGATAGATGGATAAGAAGTTAACAGCAGTTGTTCTTATGGAAGACCAGATTTGATTACCAGAACCCTCATATGTAACTCTAGTTCCAGAGAATCCAAAACCTTCTGGACTCATATGGTGCACAGACACATATACAGGCACACATATTTAAACATTTTTAAATAATAAACTATATTTATAGAAATAAAATCTCATTCTTTTTCTAAATGTTCTGTGTACCCAACAGAATCGATCAGTGCCTGTTATTGTAACAGTCTCTTCTCAGCTCCCTCGCCTTGTTGGCTTTTCTTCTCACCACCCAGAAACATGACAAGTGGATCAAGCATTTGTTCCCACCTCAAATATCAGAATCACATATGATGTGCAATCTTGTTGCTCCAAAAGGTTTCATTTATCATGTCTCCATTCTACACAACAGAGATTTCCAACCCCCTTCATCACAGACATACTTCTCTTTAAGTTTTATTTATTTATATTATTTATGTGTATGTGCCTGTGTGAGTTTCTAGGAACCATATGCACTCAGGTGTCCTGAGAGGCCAGAACAGAGCACTGAATCTCTTAAAATGGAGTTACAGGTGGTTGTGGGCTACCACGTGGGTGCTGAAAGTGATTCTGGGTTCTCTATAAGAGCAACAAATGCCTTTAACCACTGAGCCATCTCTCCTGAACTACAGACATACTTCTTATAGAGGCTTTTAATTCTATAATTCTGCCTTATAATTTCTGAACAAAATAGATGCCCTCAGTAAGATAAAGACTGGTGAGAATTGACTTTGGTGACATTTTGGTGACCAGTATCAAGTAGTGGGGACAACTAGAGTATAATAACGGAATAAGAACTGAAAACGTAAAGGTACCTGACATAAAGAAACAACTGGCAGCCACAACTGGTATATGGAGCTAGACCAGGGCCATGCTACTATTTCGATGGGTAAGCAATGGTCACAGGAAGGTTCTATTCCAGGCACTGCTGTTTTGTTTGGTTAGTATCTCTAGGAATGGTAAGAAGGCTTTCCATATACTAAACTGTTTCTACAAATACAAATGTTCATATTGCACATCTGCTTTCAATCTACTAATCTGAGACCCTGGATCAAATCCAGTCAAATAACCTGGGCACAGAGGCCCTAAAGGATCTCTCCATTGACAATGTCACTCAACCTATCACACGGCAGCCCTGGAAGATATAAACTGGCCTACAATGACCCAAATGGAAAAAAGACAGCTAGGACTGTCATAGTCATAGTCATTAGGCATCTGAATATATCTTTTCTTTTTGTGTTTTTTTCATCTCTTCTTTCATTGTAAAGCCTGACAGCCCGAAGCATAACTGAAAGGTCCTGTTTATCATCCCAGAAAATCATCAAATCCACAGACTGTCTTCAGACTCTTTCTTCACTTCCACCTTGACTAAATCAAACTTCAGAGGTCCGAACCCAGTGTGCATCTCACATTCAATACACCCAAACTGATCACATCTAAACATCATCATCTTTCCCAGAAAATGTTCTTCTCCTACTGTGAAAGGTACCTCCGCTAAAGGCATTAATCACTCTGTTATCGAAGAGTGCACATTCAAAAGCCACAGTCTCTAAATCCTGTCTCCTAAATATGGCATTCCTGAATCATCTTTGTATCCTGATTCACTGTCACTGTCTTAACTTATGCTTCCATCATCTTTTCTCTTCATTTACTGTCCAGCCTCTTAACTGTCACTTTTGCTTTAACACTTCTCTATAGTATAACTCTCAACACATTTTCCAACAAAATGAGACTGTCACCCAAAGTGATCTAAAATAGCAGTTTCTTGAAATTGTGAAATTCACAGTAAAATGGATAAAGCAAGAAAAATCATCCTGAGTAGGGTAACCCAGACCCCAAAATACAAATATGATATATAGTCACTTAAATGCAGATGTTAGCTGTTAAGTATTCAATAAGCAGGCTGCAATCTGTATAACCACACAGTACATATGGAGGAAGGCACTAGGGAGAAGGGGAGAAATCTCCCTAGGAAAGGAAAATAGAATGAATAGTTACTATGAGTGGGGGGCAAGAGGGACTGGAAAGGGAAGGTAACATGAAAAAGAGGAAATAGAAGTGGTTAAGGAAGTGGATGCAGGGAGGATAGCTAAAACTAGGGGCCATTTGAGGGGTCATATGGAAACCCCCTAGCATGGAAGCTTCTAAACATATCTCATAGCCAAATGAAATTCCCAGCACCAGGAATGGGTTAAATCTAATTGAATTGTTGGCCAAAGGGTCCTATGGAACCCCCAAAACCACACATGCTATTGCCAAACTATTGGTTGTTCTCCATACACTGATGGGTAAACACCAACCGAGCCTCAAACCCTTTGATCTACAATGGTGACCTGCCTGCAAGATATGTTGGGGTAATACTGGCAAAAATGTTATAGGAGTAACTATGCTAGCCAGTTTTATGTCAACTTGACACAAGCTGGAGTTATTGGAGAGGAGAGAGCCTCAATTGAGAAAATGCCTTCATGAGATTGGCTCTAGTCAAGCCTGTAGGGGACTTTCTTAATTAGCAATTAATGAGGGAGCGTCTAACCCATTGTGGGTGGTGTCACCACTGAGCTGGTAGTCTTGGAATCTGTAAGAAAACAGATTGGGCAAACTATGAGAACCAAGACAGTAAGCAGCACTCCTCCATGGTCCAGGTTCCTGCCCTGTCTGAACTCTTGTCCTGACTTCCTTTATTACCTTTCGTCCCTCCACTAGCTAGTTTTATGTCAATTTGACCTCATCACAGAAGGAACCTCAACTGAGAAAACGCCTACATAAGATCTGGATGTAAGGCACTTTCTTAATTAGTGACCAATGGTGAAGGGCCCAGCCCATTGTGATTGGTGCCATCCCTGAGCTGTTATTCCTGGGTTTTACATGAAAACAGGCTGAGCAAGCCATGAGGAGCAAGCCAGTAAGCAGCCCCCTCCACGGCTTCTGCATCAACTTCAGCTTCCAGGTTCCTACCATGTAGAGGCCTTGCCCTCACTGCTTTTGATGATTAATTATGATATAGAAGTGAATGAAACAAACCCTTTCCTGCCCAAGTTGCTTTTGGTCATGGTGTTTAATCCCAGCCATAGTAACCCTAACTAGGACAGTATCAACAATATTTGACTGGGATTGTAAGCTGGTACAACCACTCTGGAAATCAGTTTGGTGGTTCCTCAGAAAATTGGACATAGTACTACCTGAGAAACAAGCTATACCTCTCCTGGGCATATACCCAGAAGATGCTCCAACATGTAATAAGGACACATGCTCCACTATGTTCATAGCAGCCATATTTATAATAGCCAGAAGCTGGAAAGAACCCAGATGTCCCTCAGCAGAGGAATGGATACAGAAAATGTGGTACATTTACACAATGGAGTACTACTCGGCTATTAAAAACAATGAATTTGTGAAAATCTTAGGCAAATGGATGTATCTGGAGGATATCATCCTGAGTGAGGTAACCCAATCACAAAAGAAGTCACTTGATATGCACTCACTGATAAGTGGATATTAGCCCAGAAATTTAGAATATCTAAGATACAATTTGCAAAACACATGAAACTAAAGAAGAAGGAAGACCAAATTGTGGAGACTTTGTTCCTTCTTAGAATGGAGAACAACATACCCATGAAAGGGGTTAAGGAGACAAAGTTTGGAGCTGAGCCTGAAGTAAGGATCATCCAGAGATTTCCCCACCTGGAGATCCATCACATAAACAACCACCAAACCCAGACACTATTGCATATGCCAGCAAGATTTTGCTGACAGAAACCTGATATAGCTATCCCTTGTGTGGCTCTTCCCGTACCTGGCAAATACAGAATTGGATGCTCATAGACATCTATTGGATGGAACACAGGGCCCCAAATGAAGGAGCTAGAGTAAGTACCCAAGGAGTTAAAGGGGTCTGCAGACCTATAGGAGGAACAACAATATGAACTAACCAGTACCCCCAGAGCTTATGTCTCTAGCTGCATATGTAGTAGAGGATGGCCTAGTTGGCCATCAATGGGAGAAGAGGCCCTTGGTCTTGTGAAGGTTCTATGCCCCAGTACAGGGGAATGTCAGGAGTGGGTGGGTTGGGGAGCAAAGTAGAGGGAGGGTATTGGGGACTTTAATAGAGGAAACTAGGAACAGGGACAGCATTTGAAATGTAAATGAAGAAAATATCTAATTTTAAAAAATGAAAAAAAAAGAAATGTAAATGAAGAAAACATCTATTAAAAAAAGAAACATTTCTCACTGAGTCTTTTTCATGAACTGTACCTCACGTGTATCAGTATATTTTATAGAAGGAATTCCCTATTAACAACTGACCCAAGTCAAATCACATGTCAGTACTTAAAAATACGGCTTCTCTCAAACCATCCTGTCATTTATGACTGCCCAGTTTTCCTCATACTCATCCATTTTCTGTTTCCCTTACTGCACCTTAAGACTCAACGTTCATCCCCTTACACTTCACAGAATGATGCTTAAGGTCACATTGAAAGGGACTGTTTCATTACCCATCACTTGCTGCCACTCAGCTCTGCATATTTAAGGTACTACATCATTGTGCAATATTACTCTCATCATAAAAACAGACATGTAGCTTACCAGACATTTATATTTCTTTTCAAGAAGTCTCAGTACTGCAGTTCTGCTGTAATATGCATGCTAAAATTAAAAAGAAAAGCAGTTAGTGTTAAAAATATGTCATTTAACACCTATTCCCTCCATCATTTACAATATCATAAACCACACCAGAACTTAGGAGGAAAATATTATAAATAACGTCAAGCCAGTTTTCCAAAACGCAATGAATTACAAGCATCGTAATCACAGGAAAGCTAATTACATAAAAAATAGTGTTTGTCATTTAAGGGCAGATTAGAACTGAGGAGACCAATTCATACCAGTGCACGATTCATGGGAAAAATATGTAAACAAGAAAGAGACAAGACCACCACTTGTATACTGACCACATGCACAGAATTCTGCAAAGGTGAGACACTCTAACAAGACAACATCTTTGTCACCTTATGTCATTATCTTTAAATAAATAGCTTATGTATTATCTTTAAATAAATAGCTATGCCTGAAATGGCTTTATGTCCTTAGGACCAAAAATAGGTAGAATTAAAACACATGTATACATATATACATAAGAATATATAAAGCAAAGGAAAATTGTAACTATTTTAGCTAAATTATGCCATGCAGCTTTAAAGTTTTAATTAGTGCTTTAATTATATCTAAAAACAATAAAATAATTAAAACATGATTTTAAATTTTATTAGAATTATGATAATAGAATTTTTAATTCACTAGACAGTGCTTTTATTCAAAGTTCATCAAAGCCCTGTAATTGTTTTAACCCTTTGGCTTAAATGTTTCAAAACAAACCATTAATTCCTTTCTTAGTATTACTAAAGAAAATATACTGGTGTTTAAATGAAACTACTTTCACCCCTATAATACCTAATACTTTGGTGATAAATATGAGAGAATCGAGTTCAAGTCCACTTTCAACTACATCATGAGTCTAAAACCAACCTGGTTTACACACAGGAAGTTCTGAGAAACAAACCTTATTTAATCCTCATCAGCAGGATCAACAGACTAGAGCCCTCAAGCTAAATCCACTTACTATGCACTTGGGAAAATATCGTGTTGAAACACCCTCCAATTGTTACCATTTATTGAAAAGCTGCAAAACAGTCCAGTCCCCAAAGCTACAATTACTTACTGCCTGGTCCTTTTCACAGTATGTCTGTGAACCCTCACTTTAGACACAAAGGATACTTGAGAATAAAGAAAATTTCTTTGGCTTTGATAATAATTCTGTGGTATTTGCTTTTGTAATCTACCTCATTCACTTCACGTATACATTGCAAATCAAAGTTAAGTAAAAAACCTTTACAGTTATTAGAATTTCATTTTTTGTTTAAGAAAACATATTAATATATAGTATGCTAATATAAATGCCTAGGACTTAAGGGTTATCCCTGGGTTGTTTAGAGTTTTCTTTAATGTGCTGTTATATTTTTTGCATATTGTGTCCAATAAAGCTAGTTTCATCCTTGAGAAAATTAAGAAAAATTATCATATCTGGGGTACAAAAGATTCAGGCTCGTCAATTACATTGATTTAATTAAAAATAATGAATTTAAAAGATTCATCAGACATTACGACATAGGTAATGTAAGGGGTTAGCACTAGAGACAGAGTTGTGCTCTAATTAATGGGGTATATATCATATCCACATCAAAAGGCAAAGGCAGCTAGGCCATCCAGCTGCCCTGCGGAGGACTCTAAGAGGGGGTCAGCACTCACATGGCAGGTCTCTAACCCTCTCTCTGCTCCACTGGGACAAGAACCTAGAGCCTGGCAGACAGGGTGAGAAGGACAAAGACATCAGCACAAAAGTCTGTATTGCTGCTGCTATTGCTGCAAGAGGAAGTGTTCCTCCACTTCAGCTGACAGGGGCGACAGTATAAAGACTGCTTTAACACGACTTTCAGTGTTGGGCTGTCATAAGCTTCAGTGGAAACTGCCACTTCAGGCATTAAACATATCCCCCAGTCCAGATTCAGGAAGCAGCAAACAGAAACTGATTCTAGGCATTATCCTCCACACCCAAGGGAAATGAGCCCTGAATCCTTATGTCTTACAACATCTATTTAAAATTTTTGAAACTTTTTGATTCGTGAATGTTAGAATCCTTAATAGAGCGTTCATTTTAAGAAGATTCAAATAGACCACCACTTAAAAGACTATCCTGACTCTGACTTGGCAAAAAATCCTGGGCAGAATAGCTTCCAAATGGGAGACTGATGTCTATCTACCATCACACCTGTCTGTGTACAGGTCAAAGGCATTGACACATGCAGAAAAGCAATCAGAACTCAGCACACACCAAGCATAGAAACATGGGCCAGTCCCTAAAATGGTCGAGAGAAAACATTTTTCCTTACCATCCATTTTTTGAACCACACAGCCTTAGTATCAACTAACGCAAAAAAGTAGATGGGGTCCAAAACCTTCCGCGGCACCAGGTGGCTTTGCTCGGGTTGGACTGACAGCAGAGACAGAGTACTCTCCACGATTTCCTCCATATACCTGAGTTTGGGGAAAAAGTGATTTTTAAGAATAAAAAAATAAAAAATGACAAGGTTTAGTGTGTGTGAGATCAGTGATATTCTTATCCTTATGAAATTACAATGTGACATGTGATCTTGAGAATTTTTTTTTCTGTAAATGGTAGAAGCTAAGAGCCACACTTCACTTTTTCTGCGCTAAAAATCTTAAGTTCTTTCTACTTCGGTACTCTAGCCTCCAAATGTTAACTTTCCGTTTTAGACTCATAGATGCTCTTACAACTTTATCAGAACTTTTTAACTGAATGGAAAAATAAAATAACATTTAAGAAACTTGTTTAGAGTAGCAAACATCAGGTGATCCCAAGGCCTCAACATCCCATTTCTACAATGTTTTAAGTGATGTAAAAACATACTTGGGGAGAACAATTTACACGAATATACAAATACACCAACAAAAACTTCACTAAAACCTTCTATCCTAGTGTGCTACGATTAACACCATGTAAAACAGCAACTTGGAGAGGAAAAGTCCATTTTAGTTTACAAATTATACTCTGTCATTAAGGGAAGCCAGAGCAGGAGCTCTATACAGGAATTTGGGGCAAAAACCATAGAGGCCTTGCTTGCTGTCCCACCTCCTCAAGCTTGCTACTTTGCTTATACAGCCCAGAGCCGTGTGCCTACAGAAGAAGGTATTGCCCTGGGGAGGCCCCCTATATCAATTTACAGTTATGAAAACACACACAGGCAAGGGATGAGGGCAGGCCCGCAGATGAGGGTCCTATTTCCTAGGTGGTCCTATTTGGTGTCAAGCTGACAAAAACTAAGTGGCATATAGATCCATGTCCATCGCTCAAGACTACTGTTCCTTCTGTCCTAGAAATAATTGAGGGGCATAGCCTGTACCTTATATCACATATGAGTTGGGGAACTTACTTCTCTGGGTGACGAATCCAAAAAGATGGAGCCTCTTTCTGGTACTCATTCAGAAGGCGAACCTATAAGCAATATACAAAAGCTCTCAAAATAGTATAACTCTTAAATATAGCCAGTCCTACTTTACATAAAGTATACTCATCATAGTAAGTGGATACCTTTTTCAGTAAGCGAGTCACATTGGGACTGGTTATGTCTACTCCAGTTGAAAGAGTAGGAAGGTGATTTTCTCTAGAAAGAAAATATATCTCCAGATATTTAGCTGAAAAGGAAAGTGAAAATATAAAGTCATTATATAAATATATTACACAATGCTTCTGGAAAAAGTCATTTCTTATGCATTTTTAAGTGCATATAGGAGAACAACAATTGAAGTGATTTAATGAACATACCTAAGCTTGTATAAATCTCCTTGGTCATGTGTAACGGTGAGAGTGTAAAAGTCTGTGCGTAGAACTTTAAAATCCGGTCCTAGGGAAACAAAACAGAACATCCTCATTTACAATCTTCCAGCAGCACAGAACAAACAGTTTTCACATGTGAACAGAAAATAAACACAAAGTACACTACTCAGAAACAAGGTGAAGGACGTGTCTATTTTAAAGGGCATGTTTTCGTTTAGCCAAAAGTAAAATTCACCACAACTACGGGTAAACCCAACAACAGAATGCACTGCTGTGAAACCTGGTCACAGCAGGAAGTAGGAGTGAATGGTGGCAGGAGGAAGGGTCACTAAGTGCTGTGAAATGAATTGGCAGGCTTGCACAGAAGCACTGAAGTCATTAAAGGTGTCATCCAACAGTGGCACAGTAGGCAACACTACATTTTGAGACCTCACATTTCCAAGTCTAGGACTGTTTCTTTATATTTAACTGTAGGAGTATTTAGGAGTCTTTCTAGTAATTATGCCTATTTACTAGACAAAAAAATACTACATCATATTTTGAAATTTTATCACAAAAATAAACGGAACAAAAACTAAATGTAGTTTCAAACGTGCCTGACACTAGTGGGCATTAAAATGGTACCTGTCCCTTCACTTTCTTTATAATCACTTAAATGTCATGAGAAGTGTAATTCTACTAGTGAAATACAAGTTCCCATTAAATAAAAACAATCTTGCCTCCTATTGTTTTAATCTACAGAAATAAAATTAAATGATCTAGTTTCTAACTCCCAGGCTAATATTTTCATAGGAAGTTGGACCCCAGATGTCTAATGATATCTTCCAATAATTCTAAGACAACCCACTAAACACAGGCTACCCAGTGTTTGAAGCCCATTACTTAGAGTTGCAGTAATATGTAAGCATCTGTCATTTTCCAACTACTCCTAACAGTTTCACAGAACAGCAATGATGTAGCTAGCAATGTAGATGTACTACAAATTTAAAATAAAAGGATGCATATTTGTATTCTACTCCAAAATAATTTGATCCTATCTCCAATTTTTGGTATAACAATTGTTTGTAATCTGTTAATGTAAGTAAGGAACTATAGGCCGGGCATGGTGGCACACTCCTTTAATCCCAGCACTCAGGAGGCAGAGGCAGGCGGATTTCTGAGTTTGAGGCCAGCCTGGTCTACAAAGTGAGTTCCAGGACAGCCCCGGCTATATAGAGAAACCCTGTCTCAAAAGACCAAAAAAAACAAAAAAAACAAAAAAAGTAAGAAAATGCACCTTATTACACAGTAATATACAATAGCTGAATAAAGCAATTTGCAATGACCAACTAGAAACTTTTAATGTGTTTACAGAGATACACTCTCTAAAATAAAGAAAATATAGTCAGGCATGTTTCTCTTCTATCAAATACGGGAAAAAATAATATACCAACAAACTGACAATTGTATTTCTTCTTAGCTTTGAAATGCTAAAGGTGACCCTAAAAATACCCCCCAAGTCCTCATATCAAAGTTTATATAGAAGTGTAAAGTATCCCCCTAACTTTGAACTGTGTCCAAGTACTAGGCAAGCATCTTTTTCTTTGATATAAATAACAAGAGTGGTACCCAAGCCTTTTCTGTTCCCCAGTATAATAATACCCCCACTGATGGAAGAATGTGATTTAAAATAGATAAATGTTATCTGGATACACTGTTTTCCCATAGCTATCTTCCTACTGCCTATTGTGGTTTAAAACTCTAAAGTCCCATAGCTGAACTACTAATGAAAACGATCAAATCCCCTTTGCAGGCAGAAGTGTGGTGGCCATCTCCTTACAGTGAACATAGGATCTGGATCAGACAGAGATGTGGTCAGCTTTTCACAGAGAGTGGTCCAGTTTTCACAGCTCAGGACGTCAGATGGGGGAGCTGAGCACAATGTTTGTAAAGCTTCATATCTAACCTACGGATTTTAAAATAACAATGATATTAATGCTAGAAGAATGTCACTTCTCCAACACATTAACAAACTACTAAAGGATAGAGACACCATAGAAAATCTTTTTTAATGATACCCATTTATAAATTGGCTCCTGGGAATACTTTTTCATAAACTAAATACTAAATAGAGAAAACAAAAAAAAAAATAGGTTTTAGGGAAGTCTGAAACAGTAAGCATACCAGAGACTGTGTTACAGCTAGAGAAATGGATGGTGGCTGCATTGGAATCTCTGAGCTGCATTTTCCAGTGGCCTCATCCCAGATGTTCCCCACTCTCATAAGCTCCCACTGGAGTGGCTACAGATTTCGGCTTTAATTCTAGCACAGTGCACACACAGCCTCTGGAAAAGCATTTCCATGACAGCCTCCTGAACAGCTCCCACGGAACAATCTGAGCAAACATTTTCATTTTTCTGCTGGACCATATTTCCTGACCTTCTAGCCACTGAAGTAGAAAAACTAATTCAGCATTGAAATGCAAAATTGAATTTCTGTATTCCCCCAGAAAGGCTATTTCCTAATCAGACAACTTAGAATCCAATCAGAATTCACCCAAGACACTATGACCCAAGGGACATGAGTGGAGACGTCTCCACTTCAGTAGAGCACAGCTTTCTCTGCACTCTCACGATTGCTAAAAGGCAATACTGCAAGGCTTCTACTCAAAGTGTGGTCATTTAAAACAATTGAAGCCCAGTGAGTGACAAGAAGAGAGACATCAGAGACAGGAGCAGACTCCCCCATTACAGACTCAGCTGTTTCTGATGAGGAGAAATGCGGGATGCTTGAAAATATCTATTAAGTCCCATAGAGGAAAAACTTCTAATCACACCTGGGGCACAGGGATTAGGGGGATTTGAAAGGGTGTCTGAAAATTCAGGCGCTTCCAATATTAGGTAGTTTCTCATTTAAAGTTAACTACTAGGACAAAATCCTATTAAAAATTTACTACTTGAAAGCAAATAGGTTTCTGAACAAGAATATATTTACAAGTAATCAATTTAAACTGAATACAAAATTTTAATATATAAAACTCACTAGGATGTACATATTTCAAGACATCATACATGATAATATACCACATTATTTATTAAAAATAATCATTAAGTAGATGCTCAGATTTTTCTAAAAACAAACAAGCACTGAGTTTTCTCAACAATAAAAGACTGAATGGCGATAGCTATGTAATCAACTGCACATAGTGTTATCCCTTTCAAACGGAAGCTGGGAGGAAACAGAGAGAATATGTGTATTCCTTAAACCAAATACATCTCTAAAGAAATTCTTCCTGGGGGTGTGAGGACCTAAGTTCACATCCCGTGGATGCAGATAAATACCTAGGCAGGGTGCTGTACATCTGCAATACTAGCAATGGGGGATGGTATGGCAGAGGTGGAGGAATCCCAATGTTCATAGGCCAGCCAGTACAGGCCAATGAGCATGAGGCTGTTGAGGTTTGGTCCTCTGCTATCTATTATTGTACTGACAAGTGGGGGTGGGGGGTGGCAAGACCTGGTTGTCCCAGAGACAGGAGACACTCGTCACATAGACCTTGCCTTCAAGTTATTTCTGATTGGTAAATAAAGATAACAACAGCCAATAACTGAGCAGAGGAGACAGAGGTGGGGTTTAGATTCCTTGGGCTTTAGGGGTTAGAGGACAGCTATGAGGAGCTTTACAGTCGCAGGAGAACTACTAGGGGGGACAAAGGTGAACGGTGGAGAAACTGCCATAGGTGAGTGAGTGAGTGAGTGAGTGAGTGAGTGAGTGAGTGAGTGAGTTCAAGAAACACGGCCCTGGGGGCTGACCAATTAGAGTTAGGAGCAGCCCAGATGAAACACAGTAAGTGATAACTCAGGGTTATTGATAGAAAAGTAGATATTAATAGTAGTGGGGAGGAACTTGCTGTGCACGCATCTTAGTTAGGGTTTCTTTTGCTGTAGTAAAACACTGACCAAAAGCAACCTGCAGAGGAAAGGGTTTATTTCAGTTTACGCCTCTGCCTCACAGACCGGAGGAGGAGGAGGAGGAGGAGGAGGCGGCGGCAGGAACTGAAGCAGAGTTTCTGCACTGTTAATGGCTCACTCCCCATTGCTTGTTCAGCCTGCTTATATGCCCTAGGGCCACCTGCCTAGGGGTGGCACCTCCACAGAGGGCAGAGCTTTCCCATATCTATCAATAATTATGAAAATCCCCACTCCCCAGGTTTGCCTATAGGCCAATCTGGTGGGGCCATTTCTCAGTTGAGGTTCTCTCTTCCCAAATGACCACAGCATGTATCAAACTGACATTAAAAAACCAGCCACTACAGCAAGCACACACACCAGAGTTCAAATCCCTGGTACCCACATAAAGAGCTGAGCATGCGCTTTAACCTCAGCACGACAGGAATCAGATACTGGAGGATCACTGGTCCTTCCTGGCTGCTGGCCTATGTTCGGGTTCAGTGAGAGACCCTGTCTCAAGGGAATAAAGTGGGGGGAGAGAGACCCGAATACCCAATGTCTTCCTCTGGCATGAGCATGTACACTTATGCATGGGGCACACACATAGACTTGCACACACATACCTGTGTACACACACACACACACACACACACACAATCATAGCTAAAAAGCTTAAAGGGTAGAGATCTGCCCAGCTTTAGTGCTGATTAGGCTTATTATAAGTATTAAGGTTTTGTGTGTGTGTGTTTTATAGAGGAACTAAATGGTCCTAGGTGGGGTTAAAGCCCTAGGCCCAGGATTAAATAATTAAATAACACCACCAGGCTCTGGAAAAGACCTTATCTCTAAATAAATACATACAGAGAGAGAGAGAGTGAAACATAGATAGATAAACCAACCAACCAATGAATGAATAAACCAATGGATGACTGAATAAATAAATAAACCAATGGATGAATAAGGTGGTAAGCAGTAGAGGATGGCAACTGATGCTGACCCCTGGATTTCACACACACACACACACACACACACACACACACACCCATGAACACACGTGCACATGCGGACACATAGTAAGTAAAGAAAGAAAGCAGTGAGAGGGTGAGCAAGCACACAAGCGAGATACAAGTATCCACTTCAAATGGGAAAGTAACCATGGTTACCAACCCAGAACTGCTTATAATAAATGCCTAGCATCTAACCCCCAAAAAGAAACAACAAAAACAATAAATAAATAAATAAATAAATAAATAAATAAATAAAATAGATAAAACCCAATCAACCACATAAACAAAGACCCCAGCCCAGCTACTACTGCTTGCAGTCTAGTCTATAGGTTCATCCTATTTGACAGTCATCTTTTAATCTTACCTCTTTAGGTTGCCCAGGATCCAACTGATCTAAAATCAGCCGTAGTTTCCCTTGACAAAATTTGTAACTCTGTAATGGAATAAGTAGGACACACAGTGATTTAGCAGACTTCCAGCAGGACCACCATAAATGAGTGCTAATGCAACTGCAGGTACATAGTCACTCTGAACAAGGGAAACATGATCTATTTTGACTTGGAAAAACTCCTAACTTTTGTTTACCACAGTTTTTTAGTCAGAACTAAAATTCTGTAACAGAATACTGCACCTTCCTGTACATGTTTGCTGAACAATCATAATGTACACAAAATTATAAGACTCAAAAGACATTAAACACACACACACACACACACACTTTGCATACCCAGAAACATAATATGTATGAAACAAGTTTAGCAAACAGTAAACACAGAAAGGCAGGAACATCTCAGCACACTACTGACACCCTTCTGTGTGACCCTGAACTTCCCCTCACCTCTGTACTTGGTGAAATTGTCCAAAAATAATAGCCTCCATCTAAAGAAAGGCTGTCATTCACCTAGGGATCTGCACCCTTGCCCACTTTCCACTGAGACTTTACCTCAGAACCAACCCTTCTGGAAGAAGCATCACCTGGTGACAGGACAGTCCGTCTGTGCCCTGCACCACCCTCCACACAGCAACGCTACTCTGTTGATAGTATAACGTGGTCACTTGCAGTTCCTAGTGGGCCAGAGTGTTTCCCTTATAAGACACAGGTCTGGGCCTTGTTCTTTTTCACATTAGCAAACTCATTCCTAAAGGAGTGCCCAACTACAGGGCTAAGTATCCAACTACAGGGTTAAGTGCCCAAGTGTTTGTTCAGGAGAAAAATTACCCCAAAGCTAGGTGTGGCCTATTGTCTTTCTCTATGGGAACAATGAGAGAGAACAGGCCTAGCTGCCCCATGAAAATAAAGTCCACATGAATTTAAGATTTCACATCAGACAACATAAGTTTTCTTTCAAATCTGGGGCCACAAATATAAGTCAGAGTTACTTGTTTCTTTTCTAAAGGATCTGAGTTGGGTTCATGCAGGTCACAACAGTCAACAACTCCAGTTCTAAATTCAAAGTCTCTGAGCACACTCAGACACACACACACACACACACACACACACACNACCAAGGGGCCTCTCTTCCCACTGATGGCCAACTAGGCCATCCTCTTCTATATATGCAGCTAGAGACATGAGCTCAGGGGGTACTAGTTAGTTCATGGTTATTCTTCCACCTAGAGGGTTGAAGACCCCTTCAGCTCCTTGGGTACTTTCTCTAGCTCTTTCTTCCTTGGGAACCCTGTGTTCCATCTAATAGCTGACTATGAGCTTCCACCTCCATGTTTGCCAGGCATTGGTATAGGTTCCCCCGAGACAGCTATATCCGGGCCCTTTCAGCACTATCTTGCTGGCATATGCTATAGTGTCTATGTTTGGTGGCTGATTGTGGGATGGATGAATTATTTGTTTTATTTCATATGTATAAGTGTTTTGCCTATGTCTGGGCAACACAGTGCCTGAATAGGTCAGGAGAAGCATTAGATTCCCTGGAGTTGGAGATACAGAGTTACCATTTAGGTGCTACTATTTTTAAAAACATGAAAACAGAGCCTAAGCTTAAAATTTCAATTTTACTACAATTAAGTAACTAAGATTATAAAAGATAATGATAGAATAGACACACATATAGAGGAAAGCAGCTATCTTATGTATAGAAAAATACCTAAACATTGGTAACTTGTAGAATAAAAATCATACAGATAACACATACAAACACCTATATATGTGCACAATAGAATGCACACCGCATACGCATGCACATATATATGTATATGAATGACAGTATATGCACTAGAGCATGTGCCTATATGACGTATTATACATATTCATTCAAATAACAGATACTATGTTTCTTCTGCCAGGCTCTTACATCTCTCTTGTAATTGATTTATTCTGGCATTTCTACCATATGACCTTTACAGATTGTTATCAGTATCTAAACGTCCTACCCACAGGCTCACTAGAAAGGTTTTAAAAACCAAAAAGAGTGTTTGTTAGTTTTTGTCAATATGACACAAGCAGAGGAAAACTAGTTTCCTATCCTGGGAGGAGGAGAGTTCAATTACAGAACTGCCTCCATCAAATTGGCCAATGGGGACATCTATGGTGCACTTTCTTGATCAATACCTGATGTGGGCAGGGTCAGCTAAGCAAGAATGAAGAACAAGGCAGGAAGAAGATTTTCTCCATGGTTCCTGCTTCTGCTCCGGCTTGGGTTTCTACCCTGACATTCCAGAATGAGGGACTATGATTGCAACATGTAAACCAAATAGAAAGCAAACAAGGACAAACCATGTCACAGATGCAGGACAGAAGTTGCATTTGGAGTTCTAAGCCCTAGCTCCTTCTTCTAGCCACCTTATCCTCAACTCCCATCTCTCTTCCTCAGTCCAGGCATCACCTCAGGACATCACAGTATCCATGACCTAATCGAGTGCTTTCCTTTATCACTATTAAAATTTGAAAAATTTTCAGATAAATCTTACATTTCTCGGCTATCTATATAAGAGAATATGAAGTAACTGTTTTTCACCTACAACAGCCTATTTAAGAAGAAAGCTGACACTAGATATGCACACACTGATAAGCGGATATTAGCACAGAATCTTAGAATACCCAAGATACAATTTGAAAAACACAAGAAAATCAAGAAGATGAAAGATCAGCGTGTGGATACTTCATTCCTCCTTAGAATAGGGAACAAAATACCCATGAAAAGAGTTACAAAGTTTGGAGCTAAGATGAAAGGATGGACTATCCAGAGACTATCCCACCTGGGGATCCATCCCATAATCAGCCATATTGCATAGGACAGCAAGAGTTTGCTGAAGGGACCCTGATATAACTGTCTCATATGAGGATATGCCAGTGCCTGGCAAATACAGAAGTAGATGCTCATAGTCATCTATATGATGAAACACAGGGCCCCCAATAGAGAAGCTAGAGAAAGTACCCAAGGAGCTGAAGGGGTCTGAAATCCTATAAGAGGAACAACAATATGAACTAACCAGAACCCCCAAAACTCGTGTCTCTAGCTCCATATGTAGCAGAAAATGGCCTAGTCGGCCATCATTGGGAAGAGAGGCCCCTTGGTATTGCAAACTCTATATGCCCCAATACAGGGGAACGCCAGGGCTGAGAAGTGGGAGTGGGTGGTAGGGGAGCAGGGCAGGGGGAGGGTATAGGGAACTTTCGGGATAGCATTTGAAATGTAAATTAAGAAAATATCTAATAAAAAAGTGAAAAAAAGAAGAAAGCTGAAAACATAATTCACTTATACCCACATTAATCCATTCTCATCTGCAATATAGTTACAAGTTCCATAACAGCTGTGACAAATGGTGAGCGAGCAATTACTTGAACATTCTGTTACACTTGATGAGACAAGCAGTATTATGCTAAGTAGCAGTCAATTAAAGAGATAATCCTTAGTTCTTAACAGAATTCATCTCTTTTAAGTGGCCGCTGTAACAAGACTTTATGTTCTAGTTTCTTTATGTCTAATATCCCTCTCAGACACTGAAATCTCTAACCTTATAGTTTATAAAACTGTCATGGCTCACCAACACTGTAGCTACTCAACTTTCTCCTCCTTTGTCACTACTACTCTCTCATCAACATGCTGGTTTTAATGAGAAAATGGCCTCTATAGGATCATGTATGAATACTTGATCCCCAATTTGTAGAACTATTTGGGAAAGATTAGTGGGTATGGCCTTGTTGGGGGAGGTGTGTCACTGGGGGTGGCCTTTGAAGTTTGATAAGCCTAGGCACACCCAGTTAGCTCTCTCTGCCTTCTGCTTATGGACCAAAACATGATCTCTTAGCTTCTCCTCCAGAGACATGACTGCGTGCCAGCGACAATTATCCCTACCATCATGGCCATGGGTTCTAATCCATTGGAACCATGATCCCCAAATTAAACAATTTCGTTTATAAAATTACCTTCATCATGGTGTCTTATTACAATACACAAACAAAATACCACATTTAAAAATCTTTCATTTCTGCTTCTTCAGAAGACCTTCCATAGTCAGGCAGCATTTGATGAACTCCCTGTCTAGACAAAGTTGGCCTTTTGAACCCCTTATCCTCCTGAATGCACTTACAAAGTACAGGGACCACAATCTTGTGCCACCACCTAGTGTTCAGCCTCACTGTCTTCAGCATCCTGTGATCATTCTTTGTAGCTAATTAACTTTCCTTCCTGCTTTGAGATTTACCCAATCCAAGAACCTAATGGGCAAGGTGACATACATATATAAACTCAACAATGCTGGATCTATACAGCAGGTTTGGGAGTTCAAGGTCAGCTACACTGCAAAATCCTTACTAGAAACTAAATTAGTTAATTAACCTAATAAAATCATTAATTAAAAGGTAGCAAATAGAAAAGTGGATTCTCACAGTCATCTATTGGATGGAACACAGGGCCCCTAATGAAGGAGCTAGAGAAAGTGCCCAAGGAGCTAAAGGGGTCTGCAACCTTATAGGAGAAACAACAATATGAACTAACCAGTACCCCCCAGAGCTGTGTCTCTAGTTGCATATGTAGCGGAGGATGGCCTAGTCATCCATCAATGGGAGGAGAGGCCCTTGGTCTTGCAAAGATCATATGCTGCAGTGCAGGGGAATGCCAGGGCCAGGAAACGGGAGTGAGTGGGTTGGGGAGCAGGGCAGTGGGAGGGTATAGGGAGCTTTGGGGATAGCATTTGAAATGTAAAGGAATAAAATATCTAATAAAAAAATAAGATATCAAAGCTCCTAAGTCTCGTCTGACAATTCTGCCTCTACTCATACTAAAAGCATGAGCCACCTCAACTGTCACCTACTTGTCTACAGTTAAACTTCACAGATGATTCATACTGTGTTAGCTCTAACACCTTTCTAGCAGGATCATGTGGCATGTTTTGCTACTTGTCCTTCTAGTAGCATCTGATATGGAAAAATCCTAACTTGACCATGTCTCCACAGACATCTGAGTCTCCAAAGCTGGTTCTCCACGTCTGAGTCTCTACTCTAATCACAGCACCAAATTCAAGGTACTGCCATCGGAGCTAATAAACCACAGCTACAGCTTTGGCTCTGATACTACTTGCACCAACTTTTAGACTCCACCAATAAAATGTATGGATCCTTCTCTATTTACTAATTACCAAGCCTCCACAGTTCAAATTCTCATTGTTTCTTTTAATGACAGAGACAGCCTTCCAACTTGTCTCCTGACAACTATGCCCCACCATGCTCTTACACTTACAACATAGTAGAAGTCCTCCTGAAAGCACTTCTCTATAAAATCTTGAAATGATTTCCCTTTGCTGCACAACTATAACACAACTTAGCCACGGGAAGTAATTTGTCTCGAATATTTACTCAGCATTCCAGTTTTATAGCTAGGATCTATAAATAATGATTAAAGCATAACCTTTGCCTTCATTTCACAATCTGGACCTCATCAACCATTCCACACTACTCCCCCAAAACCTTCTGTAACCTTTCATATAAAATACCAAGAGAGGCTCATATATACCACTAGTCTAGTCTGACTTAAAGCTGGCTTGCATTATATTAAGAACTGTTTTGTGTTATTGCTTATTAGTGGATAAATATAAATAGTCACAGCAACAAACTAGAACATATTTAACTGGAGCATGTAAAGTGTTGACTTCGGTACATATTTGCTGGATTTTCAGTGGTTCTAAATACTGCCTGGATGGAAAGTCCCTGATGGTGTTAAGCAGTATCTGTGGCTTAATCTGGGAAGCACCACATAAATCTGTTGTAGGTAACAGATGTGACCGTGACAATATAAGAAGCTTCCAGAAAGAAATAAGTGATAATTGCATGTGTTAAAGCAGAAACTAAAGAGATCATTTCTAAGCCTGACATAAAGGAAAAAAGCAAGAACAAAAGATGGTCAAAATCATTGGGAGGAGAGGCCCCTTGGTCATACAGACTCAATATGCCCCAGAACAGGGGAATGCCAGGGCCATTACGTGGGAGGGGGTGGGTAGGGGAGCAGGGCGGGGATGCGGGAGGGTAAGGGAGAATTTCTGGATAACATGTGAAATGTAAATGAAGAAAATATCTAATAAAGAAGAAAAAAAAAGAAATGTAAATGAAGAAAATATCTAATAAAAGTTGGAAAAAAAACTGTTTTTGAATTCATGTATTTACAGTACTTTATAGTAACTGTCACCTGTTGTTCTTACATGCCCTTACATTGCTACCTTAAATAATGTTCCACCTTTGTCCTAATTAGCTTTTACTGTCACATTAACACAACCTAGAATGCTCTGAGAAGAGAGCACCTCACTTGAAGAATTGCCTCCATCAGACTGTTCTGTGGGCATGTCTGTGAAATATTTTCTTGATTGAGCATTAATATGAGAGGACCAAGTCCACCCCAGGCACCACCATCTCCTTGTAAGTGCCTGTAGGCAAATCTGTAGGACATTTTCTTGATTGGTGGTTGATATAAAAATGCCCAGCCCATTATGGGCATTGGCACCTCTGGGCAGGTATTCTGGGTTAAGTTTGAAACAGGTTGACCAAGCCAGCAAACTGCATGATTCCATGGCTTTGGTTTCAGGGCCTACCTCCAGGTTCCTGCCTTGACTTCCCTCACTGATTAAATATAACTTGAGAGTTGTAAGCTGAAATAAACAATCAGCTGCCCAAGTTGCTTTTGGTCACGGAGTTTTATCATAGCAAGAGAACCCATAACTAGGACACTGGTAAAACACACAACCACACAAAATAAATATATCTTTTTAAATAAAAATTCAAAAAGAAATCTGAGGCTTCAAAAATAAGAGATTGAGAACCAAGGTCAAAGTTCATCAGTAGCACAGCTGTAGATTACTGCAGACTGACTTTGCTCAAGATAAATTCAGAATTACCAAGGCACACCTGGAATAGCCCTTTTAAAATTATAGTAAATCTAAAAATTTTAAATTATGCACCTACATATAAATAAACATTAAATACAGACTAAAGTAATTTCAAAACAAAAATAATGTTCTAGTGTTTGGAAATGTTAAACTTATTCTAAAATTTCCTAAATGTTTTAGGTAAACTGATCAAAGAGAACTTGTGCTTCCCATTAAAAGTGCTACACTGCAGACCTGTGCGCCTTCCAGTTCCTACCTGTGCCAGGAGCAGAGTCCCTGAGCTGAACCCAATCCCACACAGCCCACAGCCCAGTTGCAGCTCAATTCCTCAAGTATTCTGACACATCCAGGTTCACAGCTTGACTCCCCAGGTATTCTGACACATCCAAGATCACAGGATCACAGGAAGGACAGGCTCCAGTCAGAGAAAGGGAGGCCAAATAACACCAGAGATAAGCAGATGGTGAGAGGCAATCATATGAACATAAGGAACAGAAACCAATTTGACTTAGCAACATCAGAACCAAGTTCTCCCACCACAGCAAGTCCTGGATACCGATACCACAGCACACCTATGAAGTAAGATTCAGATCTAAACTCTCATTTCATGAAGATATCATAAGACTTTAAGAAAGACATAAGTAACTCCCTTAAAGAAATACAGGACAACACAACCAAACAGATGAAAGAACTGAACAAAATCACCCAGTATCTAATAATGAAAAGAGAACCAATAAAGAAATTACAAAAGGAGACAACACTGGAGATAGAAAACCTAGAAAAGAGATCAGGAGTCATAGATGCAAGCATCACCAACAGAATACAAGAGACAGAATCTGAGGTGGAAAAGATACCATAGAAAACATTGACAAAACAGTCAAAGAAAATGCAAGATGCAAAAAGCTCCTAACCCAAAATATCCAGGAAATCCAGGACACAATGAGAAGACCAAACCTAAGGATAATAGGTGTAGAAGAGAGTGAAGATTCCCAACTTAAAGGGCCAGTAAATATCTTTTAAAAAAAATTATAGAAGAAAACTTCCCTAACCAAAGAAAGAGATGCCCATGAACGTACAAGAAGCCTACAGAACTCCAAATAGATTGGAAAAGAAAAGAAATTCCTCCCATCACATAATAATTAAAATAGCAAATGCACTAAACAAAGAAAGAATATTAAGAGCAGTAAGATACAATTCACAGACCACATGAAGCTCAAGAAGGAAGACCAAAGTATGGATACTTCTGTTCTTCTTAGAAGGGGAAAAAATACGCATGGGAAGAGTTACAAAGTATGGAGCAGAGACTGAAGGAAAGGCCATCCAGAGATTGCCCCACCTGGGGATCCATCCCATATTCAGTCACCAAACCCAGGCACTATTGTGGATGCCAACAAGTGATTGCTAACAGAGGCCTGATATAGCTGTCTCGTGAGGGGCTCTACCTGTGCCTGACTAATACAGGCGTGGATGCTCTCAGCCACTGGACTGAGCACAGGGTCCCCAATGGAGAAAGTAGAGAAAAAGGACCCAAGGAGCTGAAGGGGTTTGCAGCCACATAGGAGGAACAATAATATGAATCAACCAGTACCTCCAGAGCTCTCAGGGATGAAACAACCAGCCAAATAGTACACATGTCCCATGGCTCCAGCTGCATATGTAGCAGAGGATGGCCTTGTTGGACATCAGTGGGAGGAGAGGCTCTTGGTCCTGAGAAGGCTCAATGCCTCAATATAGGGGAATGCCAGAACAGGGAAGCGGGCGTGGGTGGGTTGGTGAGCAGGGAAAAGGGGAGGTAGGATAGGAGGTTTTTGGAGGAGAAACCAAGAAAGGGGATAACATTTGAAATGTAAATAAAGAAAATATCTAACTAAAAAGCTATAAAATTGAATAATAAAGGTGAATCCAAAAAAAAAAAAAAAAAGTAATGAAAAAACTCAGAGAAGAAAGTACTTGAATTTACAATTACGGGATACAGTCCATCGTGGATTCCATCAAGCAGGGACAGAGGGGATTCATTCCATCAGGCAGAGACTTGAACACAGTCATACCGCACACAGTCAAGAGCAGAGAGCAGTAAGTATGCATGAGGATCACTCTATCCACACCCACCCACACAGCCCAGGATGCTCTGCTTATGCAGCCCAGCTTACAGAAGGGGACAGTGACAGCCCACCTGGTTGAAGGAAGAGTCGCTGTCGGAGCAATTGTCTGTGCAACAGCTGCCACTCTGCTCATTCTGCGTTTTCCTCTGCCTGTCCTCACTTCCGGTCTCATCTTCCTCAAACTTGTTCATCATCGACTCGATCACCACCATCATAATGCTCTTCAGGGAATGCATCATTTCCTTATACCTTTAAATGCAGGGTAGATTTAGTGAATGAACTCAAGATACTCAGGTACATTTGTTTTTGTGTAAAAGAAAAAAAATTTAAGAACATAATGCTGTCAAGGAAAATCGAAGTTTTTGTTTCATAAAAATGGCACAACAGGCTAGGGAAATGCCAGGGCTACACAGAAAAACCCTCTTTCAAAAAACCAGAAAATTAAAAAAAGGAATTCCAAAAGCATATGATTTCTTATAGAATTTTTATCTGGAAATATGAAGTAATGTGGTAAAATTAATGTAGCTCTAAGCCAAGCTTTCCTTGTGACATGCATTCCTGTCACCAGCAATACAAGCAAATGTTCACATCACACCTCCAGAAGTCAGGCTGTGATACAGTTGTTCACTCCTGCCCCTTGCCTCATTCTCTCTCACTTCTCCACCTCCCTTCCTTCCTTTCTTCATGTCTGTGGGCATCCACAGCCCCGAATGAGACATTCAATGTTTTCTTGGGCTCTAAGTAGGAGTTAAGTAGTGGCTTTTAAAAGCCACAGAAACAATTACAAGTGGTGGAATAAAATAGATTCTTATAGTAAGACTTAAAACTAAAAAAGTTCTACATCCCCTCAGCTCTACAAGTCTAAAAAAAATGCCTCCAAAGGAGAAAACTTAGAACTTTAAGATTTATTTTTACTTTAGAACTTTATGTCTATGTTTATGTCTTTTGCCTGTATGTGTTTTTGTGTAACATGTGCATGCAGTGTCTCCAAGGATGGAAGGGAGATGGGTTCCCTGGAACCACTCTGTGCACCATGGTAAGTTCAAGGGCAGCCTAACCCACAGAGGAATGCCGGATCAGAAAGAGGGAGGGAGGAAACAAAGTGTCCTGGTAAACATTAACATCTGCCCATCAAAAGATGTTCTGGCCAGGCATGGTGGCACAGATCTTAAATCCCAGCCCCCAAGAAGCAGAGAGAAGTATGTCTTTGAAAACACCATGCTTGCCTGACCTACAAAGCAAGTTCCCAGACAGCCAGTGCTACAGAGTGAGACCATGTCTCAAAGAAACAAAAGGGTTTTCTTCCTTCCTCAGTAATTGGATAGTAGCTAAGCTATGCTCTCAGCGCTCTTTGTAGTTAGGTATGCTCAAGTGTGCATCTTGATGTCTCCATTCCCTTAAAGTTTACAATCTGGTGATTTAGCTGCATGTGGTGTGGTGTGCCTTTAATCCCAGCTGTCCAAGTGGAGACAGGCAGTTTTAGTTCAAGGCTACTTCAAAAGGAAAAGAGGAAGAAAGAAAAAAAAGGGAGGGATGGAGGGAGGGAGGNGTTGCTCATTCAATATATGGAGAGTACTTGACACATAAGGGGGGGTGGGAGGTCCTACTGCTAAAGACAGTTTACTTTCAGCATCGATGTGTTTCCCTTTGCTAAAACTAAACTGGAGCCCAGATACATTAATAAAGAAAAGGTGTATCTCATAGATTAAGGGATCACAAGCTTATATCGGTTTCTGCCCAGCTCTAGTCAAGACATCATGACAAACATCATGAAAATATCAAGACTGTTTGAGAAAGAGATAGATAATATGACAAGACCAGAAGCCAATAGATAAAAGAAGGGCAGTCTTGCTTTTTATAATATCCCTCTTTATCTTTCTCTGTGGCAAGCACGCATGCTTGTTCACCCTCTTGCTAAAACTAAGTAGGGTACAAGAACTGCCTTAATCCCCTCTGAGACTGCTGTCTTCAATGACCTATTATTCTTGTATTTAGCCTTTCTTCAGGGTTTTATCACCTTCTAATTCTGCCACAATGATGACCAAACTTCTAACACTTTTAAAGAATAAACATTGAAAGCATTGTAATTTGTAACATAAAACTATTTATAGTGGCAAATAAAATACTTTAATTTAATTAATAAGTATCTAAAATATGCAAGACATTTTCTCTAGGCATTAAGATAGAGAAATAGCTCCCAGCACTTGGGAAGCAGAGGCAGGCAGATTTCTGAGTTCAAGGCCAGCCTGGTCTACAGAATGAGTTCCAACACAGTCAGAGCTACACAGAGAAACCCTGTCTCGAAAACCAAAAAAAAAATAAAATAAAATAAAAAAATAAAAGATAGAGAAATAGAAAACAAAACAAAACAAAAAACAGATAAGTTTTGTTTTGTAGAACACACATCCTAATGAGGAACCACTGAAGCAAGCAGATGAGAGACATAATTTTTTTTATTTTTTTATTAAATATTTTCTTCATTTACATTTCAAATGCTATCCCAAAAGTCCCCTGTACCTCCCCCTTCCCCCCCCTTCCTGCTCCCTTACCCACTCACTCTCACTTCCTAGCCCTGGCATTCCCCTGTACTGGAACATATAAAGTTTGCTAGAACAAGGGGCCTCTCTTCCCAATAATGGCCAACTAGGCCATCTTCTGCTACATATGCAGCTAGAGACACGAGCTCTGGGGGTACTAATTAATTCATATTGCTGTTCCACCTATAGGGTTGCAGACCCCTTCAGCTCTTGGGTACTCTCTCTAGCTCCTACATTGGGAACCCTGTGTTCAATCCTATAGATGACTGTGAGCATCCATTTCTGTATTTGCCAGGCACTGACAAAGCCTCATAGGAGACAGCTATATCAGGTTCCTGTCAGCAAAATCTTGCTGGCATATGCAGTAGTGTCTGCATTGGGTGGCTGATTATGGGATGGACCCCTGGGTGGGGCAGTCTCTGAATGGTCCATCCTTTCTTCTTAGCTCCAAACTTTGTCTCTGCAACTCCTTCCATGGATATTTTATTCCCTATTCTAGGGAGGAATGAAGTATTCACGCGTTTGTCTTCATTCTTGATTTTCTTGTGTTTTGGAAGTTGTATCTTGGGTATTCTAGGTTTCTGGGCTAATATCCACTTATCAGTGAGTGCATATCAAGTGACTTCTTTTGTGATTGGATTACCTCACTCAGGATGATATCCTCCAGATACATCCATTTGCCCAAGAATTTCATAAATTCACCATTTTTAATAGCTGAGTAGTACTCCTTTGTGTAAATGTACCACATTTTCTGTATCCATTCCTCTGTTGAGGGACATCTGGGTTCTTTCCAGCTTCTGGCTATTATAAATATGGCTGCTATGAACATAGGGGAGCATGTGTCCTTATTATAAGTTGGAACATCTTCTGGATATATGCCCAGGAGAGGTATTGCTGGATCTACCGGTAGTACTATGTCTAGTTTTTTGAGGAACCGTCAGACTGATTTCCATAGTGGTTGTACCAGCTTGCAATCCCACAGCAATGGAGGAGTGTTCCTCTTTTTCCACATTCTCCCAGCAGCTGCTGTCACCTGAATTTTTGTTCTTAGCCATTCTGACTGGTGTGAGGTGGAATCTCAGGGTTGTTTTGATTTGCATTTCCCTGATGATTAAGGATGTTGAACATTTTTTCAAGTGCTTCTCAGCCATTCCGTATTCCTCAGTTGAAAATTATTTAGTTCTGTACCCCATTTTTAATGGGGTTATTTGAATTTCTGGGGTTCAGTTTCTTGAGCTCTTTGTATATATTGGATATTAGTCCCCTATCAGATTTAGGATTGGAAAAAATTCTTTCCCAATCTGTTGGTGGCCTTTTTGTCTTATTGACAGTATCTTTTGCCCTACAGAAGCTTTGCAATTTTATGAAGTCCCATTTGTCAATTCTTGATCTTACAGCACAGGCCATTGCTGTTCTCTTTAGAAATTTTTCCCCTGTGCCCATATCTTCGAGAATTTTTCCCACTTTCTCCTCTATAAATTTCAGTGTCTCTGGTTTTATGTGGAGGTCTTTGATCCATTTAGACTTGAGCTTTGTACAAGGAAATAAGAATGGATCAATTCGCATTCTTCTACATGATAACCACCAATTGTGCCAGCACCGTTTGTTGAAAATGCTCTTTTTTCCACTGGATGGTTTTAGCTCCCTTGTCAAAGATCAAGTGACCATAGGTGTGTGGGATCATTTCTGAGTCTTCAATTCTATTCCATTAATCTACCTGTCTGTCACTGTACCAGTACCATGCAGTTTTTATCAAAATTGCTCTGTAGTACAGCTTGAGGTCAGGTATGGTGATTCTCCCAGATGTTCTTTTATTGTTGAGAAGAGTTTTTACCATCCTCTGTTTTTTGTTATTCCAGATAAATTTGCAAGTTGCCCTTTCTAACTCAGTGAAGAATTGAGTTAGAATTTTGATGGGGATTGCATTGAACCTGTAGATTGCTTTCGGCAGGATAGCCATTTTGACTATATTAATCCTGCCAATCCATGAGCATGGGAAATCTTTCCATCTTCTGAGAACTTCTTCAATTTCTTTCTTCAGAGACTTGAAGTTTTTGTCATACAGATCTTTGACTTCCTTAGTTAAAGTCACACCAAAGTATCTTATATTATTCATACATATATTTTATCCTTCAGTAGTGGCAAAAGAGCTCAAACTGGAGGAAGCAAAATAAGGAAAGAACTAGAACAGGGAAAGGTTATTAGTTTAAGCAGAACTGAGAACAGGCCTTGCAAAGACAACAGTGAACTAAGGTGCCCCAAACTGAAATCAAGTCATGTGGTCTAGGGAAAGGGCACTTTACCCAGCAAGGCAAACTGAAGACATTTCTGAGAGATGCACCTACTGAACTGTTTAATAAGGTTCAAGACCAGCATAGTGGGAGAAGTATAGAAAACAAGGTGACAAACAGTTTAGGAGCACGTACAGGGAGCTCATGACCAACCCTGTGGGCTACACAGAGTCTGTGTTTGCCTCTAGCAGTGGTTCTCAACCTTCCTAATGCTGTGACACTTTAATATAATTCCATGTGTTGTGGTGATCACCCCCAACATAAAATTATTTCTGTTGGTACTTCATAAGTGCAATTTTGCTGCTGTTGTGAATTGTAATGTGAATATCTGATATACAGGATATCTGATGTATGGCCCCTGTGAAAGGCTTGCTCAACTCCAAAGGGGCAGTGACCCACAGGTTAAGAACCACTGCACTACAGGATGTGAGGGGCATGGCTTTGTGGTACTGTCAAGAAATCCTACAGAAGTATTATTGTGGAGCAGACCTGGAGGGAAGTGTGCTCCCAACATACCTGGCCTGCACAAGTGTTATTTGGGATCCAAGGGAACTACCAGAAAAGGACTTAGAACCTTCCCTACATGCCTGAAACCCCAGAACACTGAGACTTTAGAGACCAAGGGCTCCAGCCCCCCATCCCTCAACACAGCACCACATGGAAACAGGGATCTGAGAACCTCACCCTTCAACTCATTGCACATGCATCATTTCCAATGGTGTGTTAGTTAACTCTGACTTTTCTATATGCCTCATGAGGGTTTCGCTTCTGCTTATATGTTGTACAGCTATGTTTAGGGAGTCCTGCTTTATGTTTCTCCACCATTTTACCCTCCAGATACATCTCCAGCATTCCCACATGTATTCCTCCCTCCTTTCTTCCATTGTACTCCCTACACTGTATTTCTTCATCTTAACGTCTCACAAAGTTAACAGTCTAACGTCTATAGACCCCACCAGTATCCCAATTTTCCCTTCCTAGCTACTTCAACCACCTTAATGTTTTTCTTTTCAAAGCCAACCCAATCCTTAATCCTACTTCCCTCCCAACCCTAATCTTATTAACTAAAATCTTTCTGCACTGTCCTTGGGTGTTTATCTCAAAGTGGTATTGAAGAAAAGGGGGAGCCTAGTTTAATTGTCCAGCACAACATTAAAGAGGCCATGGTTGCTAGTGCAGTTATTGTTCTATTCAAAAATAGGAAAAAAAGAAACAGAGATTTGATCAGTCATACTGAGCTCTTGGTGGGGAGGACTCTTTTCTGAATAACACACTCAATTCCAGCACATAAAAGTCAACTTCAAACTAAAAAAAATGTTTTTAATTTTTTTATATATGTGTGTGTGTGTGTGTGTGTGTGTGTGTGAGTGTGTGTGTGTGTGTGTGTGTATCTGATGCAAAAAACAAACCAAGCACAGAAATATAAGAAACACCAAACATAATAACTTGACCCTCCCAAAACCCATTTATACTGCAGCTATGGCATATAATGAGAGTTAAAGGAAATCACTGAAAGAAACTCAAGGGAATTATCAGAAACACACACACACATATACATGTGGGTTCAAAGAAGATTAGCTAGTGATTGAGAATACAAACAACTGAAAGAAGAACGTAGCGCAAGCTATGGAAGAGAAATGCAGCAAAGAGAGAGAAATGCTGAAGAAAGGTGAAATCTGAAATGCTGGAAATGGGAAGCCTGGTAAATCAATTAAAGAGCTCTGTGCAAAGTCCCCTGAATAGGAAAGATCCAGGACAGGACAGAACGTCTGAGCTGGACCGCAGAGTTAAGGGATGGCAGCTGTCAAACAAGGCAAAAGATGAAACAAGTCCAGTGAGAAGCACAAGAGAGGCCCGACAATCTGAAAAGACCAAACTTAAAGACGAATGACATGAAATGAGAAGGCTCTAGTTCTACTTGCATAGGAGATGTTTCTTAGAGCGTTACAACAGAAAATTCCACAGAATTACTGAAGGAGATGCCAATCCAGACAGACATAGGGGGCACTTGGGATACCAAACAGACAATACCAGAAGACATCATCATCATCATATTATTATTATTATTATTATAGCTCAAACACCAAATATGCAGAACAAAGAAAATGAAAAGACAGTAAGCCTCATTTGGCTCCATTTAAGGATCTCATTTGTCTCCATTTAAAGACTAGGTATGAATTTAAAAGAAAGCCATAAGGCACTACCAACTCCAGGAACAGACCATAAAATCCAGAACAAGACATAAAACCCCCTCCCATAGAACAGCCTGGGGATAACCACAAGAATGGGAAATATCTTATCTCAGGATGGGCCATCTGTGCTGGGAAATTCTATCTCATCTAAACACTCATGACTTAAGAATGCAGACCACTGATCACCCAGCACAAGCCAATGAGAAGCAGAAGCCTGCGACCTCCCCAGCACCCACATGAAAGTTTAGATTACCTAAGCCCCTCTCTAAATATGGAACTAACATAGTAGCCAATCAAAGTTATACTAATGTTACCAAGTTGGCCCATACCCAGCACAGTAAAGATTACCTAGTCCTTCTGGAAATTTCCCCCGTTCCCTATATGAAGGCCTGCAGGCCTTGATTGGGTGGGGCAGGGGTACAGTGTCATTTTGGAGAACGGTTGACTACAACATGCTGGTTATTTCTGCAGAATAAAAGCTCTTTTTCTTTACATACTATCTAAAGGTGAGGTCTTCCTTAAGCAGTTTTTGGACCCTTAAAAGAAGTATATTGAAAGTGACAAGAGAAAAACACGGAACCACAAAGACAATTCATCGGAACAGCAACAGATTGCTCAACTAAAGTGGTAAATCCAGAAGGGCCTGGATAGATGTACTTTATGTTCTCAAAGATAACTGCCAACCCAAAATACTATACCCAACAAAGCAATTTGTCATAACTGACAGAAAAAAAATAAAAATTTTCCATGATAAAAATAAGCTAAAGAAATTATGAACACTAAGACATTTCTCCAGAAAATACATAAAAGAACTCATCTAATTAAAGAAAAGAAAGGAAAAAAAGTTCACTAAGCCACAGTATAAATAACACTAGAATAATAGTTGATATAAGTTATTTAACTATAGTTATTCAGCTAGAGGAAGAAGGTTAAAAACCAATACTACAAAAGGCAGAAATCAATACACACCTTCAATAATAACTGAGCATTATCCATCCAAATTTCCCAGTCAAAAAATCCAAATCTGTAGAATGAATCAAAACTCACAAGCATGCACTTGGCTGCCTCCGAGAAACACATCTCACCACACAGGCAGACAATCAGTTTGGGTGAAAGAATGGAAAAAAGGTACATCAGGCAAATAAATGGTCCAAGGACACAAGCAGATGTCACAGCTCTAAATGTAAGCAGGTATCAGACCAAAATTAATGGAAAGATACCTACCACCACTTCAGACTCAGAAAGGAACAATCTACTAGAGGCCACTATAATTTTAAACATCGATTCCCAGGACTAAGATGTACTCAGTTTCATGAAATAAAATCTCTTAAATGGCACAGACTAAGCTTGCATGACAGTTACAAGTGACTCCAACATCCCACTCTCATCGTGGACAGGACTTCTCAATAGCAACAACAAGTGTCCTCAAAGGGGGCTGGGGAAACTGCATTTCTACATTTAGAAGATCTCTGTGCATTCAAGGGCAGCCTAGTCTACAAAATGTGTTCCAAAACCAGCCAGGGATACAGACTGTTGCCTCAAAACAACAACAGCAACAACAAAAAGCCAACTCCAAATGGATCGAGGTCCTCAACATAAAACCTGATTCTCTGAAACTTCCAGAGGACAAAAAGGGAGTGTCCTTCACAAAGCGAAGGAGATTCTGAAGAGGACTCCAAATCACTCAGAAAATAAGACCAATATATATGAGATTTCATAAAATGTATAGTAGAAGAAACAGTCAAAGCTACATATCTTACAGAGGATTAGTATTAAAGAATTCAAAAAAAAAAAACGAAACATCAAAACAACAACTGAGTCCAATAAATATATAAATAAGAGCCATGAACCCGGAGAGTTCTTAAAAAAAAAAAATACAAATATCTAAAAACACTTTCCAGTGTTCTGCACTGTTAGCATCCAGTAAAATGTAATGTAATGGTACTTTGAAATTGGAGAACTCCATCTCACCTGTCAGAGTGGCTATCATCAAGAGATGAAATGACAACAAAGGCTGGAGAGGCTTTTCGGGAAGAGGAGCCTTTACCTCTGCACGAGTGTAAGCTATGCAGCCACTATGCAAATCAGTGTAGATAATTGCACATCCATATTTACTGCTGCTCTTTTCACAATAGCTAAGAAATGGTACTAGCCTGGATGTCTACCAACTGATGAATAATGATATTCTGTCATTTATATAAAATAGAATTTTATCCATCTATAGAGAAAAATAAAATTTACAGGAAAATGGAACAGAAAAATACTACATTAAGTGATGCAACTTAGACCCACCAAGAAAAATATCACATGTCCCCACTCATATGTGGATTCTACATTTTAATTTTTTTTTTCCAGAAAAGATTTTACTGTGTAGCCCTGGCTGTCCTGCAACCAGCTCTGGTGACCAGGCTAGCCTTGAACTCAGAGATTCATTTCGTCTGCCTCTACCTGCCAAGTGCCACCACTGCCTGGCCTAGATCTTAATTTTTAGATCGATGATTTTGATTTGGAGTTTCTGCACAGGTAGGAAGCTAGAAGAGCCCATGGAAGAGGGAAGACAGAGGTCTTGCAGGATGAGGAGTATACGCATTGTAAAATATGTACATAACTGTTATGGTCATACTCACTCTTTAGATTCCTGCGTTCTTTTGGTAACATGCTGTACAACCGTGTCATAGCCAGACTCCTCCCCCTGATTCTGATCAGATGTGCATTTTTCCATTTCTTCTTCAATCATAGACCCCAATGTATTACATATGTGCTGTCTGAGGTATTTCACAAATTCATAGCTGAAACAAACATAGAAATAAAATGTAGTAAATATCACACTCAGTTATTAATCAGATCCAGGAAATCTAGCTCACAAAGGCCTGTAACATATTATGATGGCTTTGCTTTGTCATTAAGAAAATAAATAACAGATATTGGCAAGAACACCTCCAGCCCCTAACTCTTTGCTGTTATTTACTTAGAGATTAAGGCATAGGAGCAGGGTTTCTCTATGTAGCTCATTCTGGACTCAAACTCAAAATCCTCCTGCATCAGCATCCTGAGTCCTAGATTACAGATACATACCATAGACTGACCAATCTTCCTACTTAAATAAAAGACCTAAGTAACTGACCATGATACTTACAGTGCAGTCATAATACTGAATTAAAGTGAGAATTCTAATATAAAAACAATTTACTGCATAGGGATCAGAGATATTTTTCTTGCAAAATATCACACACACACACACACATATCTTGTACACACATCTTGTTACTTTAAAAATAAATTGAAAAAGTTTAAACTTCCTTTCAGTGACACCAAAAAACATCTTTTTAATATATTCTCCTGCAGCTCTTCAGAACCAGCGTTAAAAACAAAAAAGATAGAAAGAATTTTAAAAGGTCATCAAAGATTCACAACCGAATCATGCAGGTTTTTTGCTTAAAACGAAAGATACCTGGAAGCCACCACATCTCTGAAGCAGCTCAAAATCCACAGCCATAAGCCTCCTTGCTTCCTCCACTAATGAAACCCTTTCCTTGGCATAGGAAAACACTGCAAAGCTGGGTAAAGGCATGTACGTTTCCACTGTCCCATCTCCCGTCTCCAGAGTTATTACCTACATTTCCCAAGAGAACTCAGTGATTATACTTCAAGGATGAACTTGTGACCTTCTTGGAAAACTGATAGAAAACTAGAGAAAACCAAAAACTATATTTTATAATGCTGTGTGTGTGTGTGTGTGTGTGTGTGTGTGTGTGTGTGTGTAAGAGAGAGAAAGAGAGTGAGAGACAGACACAGACACAGACAGACACAGACAGAGACAGAGAGACAGAGAGAGAGAAAACATTTACTATCTCCCTCTCATCTTCTAGAGGTCTCAAGTATTTCCTGCCATATTAAAGAAAGGGAGGAGAATGTGGATCTGCAGCTTACACAGAAAAACAACAGAGGCTATTGGAGGATGGGACACTCTAGTATCTCCACAGGACAAATCTCTGCAATGGTACTGTCTATACTAATTTTTACTCAATGACCACAATTTCCCACTTTGGTTTATTATACCTGAAACTCACTGACTCAATTGTCTCCAACAGCATCTACTTATAAAATTGCTAATATCACAGAAACTCAATATCCATATAAGCTTTTGATAAAGTGGAATGATAAAAGGGAGATATAATTGCAGATTTTATAAATATTAAGGTAACAGAATACTAAGGGAAATCTTTATGTATATTAGTTTCATAATCTAAATAAAATTGAAAAAAATACCAAAATATAATACTAAAATTCCTGAGTTACTATTCTTACACAAATGTGCCGGGTGTAGTGGTATGCACCTGTCCTCCCAGCACCCCAGAGTCAGAGCCAAGTGGGCCTCTGGGAGTTTTAGGCCAGCCTGGTCTACATAGCAAGTTTCAGACCAATCAAAGCTACATAGTGAGATTCTGTCATTAAAAACAAACAAATGGATATGGAATAAATCCACTTTTATTTGAGAAGGTGTCAGATTTTCTATATTGTGCTTTTAAAATAATGAACCAATAACCAAAAGAAAACAAAACAACAACAAAAGTGACTCAAGTATGTCTAAATGAAAGAGCATCATCCAATCATCTTGATCAGCATCAACTTACTATGGAAATAGGCAAAAACAAAAGAAACCATAAGCGTAATCATAAAAAGTCAAGCTGGGCCTGGTAATACATGCTCCCACCACTTGGGATAATTAAGTTCAATAGTCATTTTCAGGCTAACCTGGGCTTGCCAGGCAACACAGCATGCAGGCCTCAAAAATCCTGACTATTAAGTTAGAAACCCTACAGTGATTCTTTGTATATCTTTTTAAATTCCCTTGAGAACCTGAGGAATTTTTAAAGACCACCACCATAAAACAAGCAAAACATAACCTTTTACAGAGAATGTTAAAGGGTCCCTTAATGCCCCATTTCTAGAAACTGAACTTCGAGATATCCAAAAGTCAATAAAAGCAACAGAAACTGCCTCCTATCAGGCATCAGGCTCTGGTTCCATTCCCAGCACCTGAATGACAAAGTCAATGAACAGGCAAAAGTAACGTCACAGGAAAAGTATCTGAGAGGCAAACACTGGATTGTAAAAGGCTACAACTAATCATGGACCTGGAGGAAGACCTTGAAACTGAGAGGCCTAATTCACTACATGAACAAACACTCCAAAGAAACTCATTGAGCCCTAAGGATCTTTATGCATAAGGAGCAGTTTGCATTGTAAAAGGTCCTACAGGTAGCATCTAAACACTTCCTTTCTCCGTGGTCCTCAAAGCTGGGCAACCTGCTCCCTTTCGGTGGGTCTAGGACATTTGCATGGGCGTCCTACACCTACACAGGCACCCAGACCTACTTCAGTATGGGAGGCACTTCCAGTGTTGAGTGGCTTCTTACAACAGGCATTGAAGTAACAGACGAACAAAAACACAAATAAGGACCTGGGGGAGGGGTGGGGAGGAGTTGGGGTCAGTACTTTTAGATAATGTGAAAGGAATTCCCTTAAGTGTTATAATTGTTCTTTAAAGAACAGAATATTTACAGTTGATGTTCTTAAGCTGCTGTGACAGAAGAGAACACACAGGCAGAGAGGGCTCTACAAAAATCACTTTGATAAAAAGGATAAATTCAGCATTGGGACAAATGAGAGGAAAAAACTGAACCAACAATCAGCTATTTTAGCAAAAATATCAAATAAATCTCTATCCAAATCATTTTCAGCTTTCCTGGACCAGTGGTTTGTTTGCTTAAAAACGTATAAACTCGATTTTACTTGTGAAAATTTTCGTCAGTCTCCTCCAGCCGCAAGAGGATCTCCTCTGCGCACTCCAAGGAGGGAGCTCCGGTGATTTTCTCCTTCACGCTCTGGAACAGCTGCCGGAGCATCGCCTGCAGCATCACCTCATCATCGCTGGAGAAATGGGCCATACCGTGCGGCAGTCAAATCTCCGCAATCACCGCGGTGTCGCCACCAACAGAGCGCACTGCGCACGCGCGACCCGGCCCAATCGCCGCCGACGCTCAGCGTCGTTCCCTAGGAAACCAAAGCTAGAACCCAGGGGCGGGGCCGGGGATGAGTGGCGATGTGCTGGAAGACTGGGCTCTAGGTTTGGATACAGAGAACTTTCTGAGGCTAGCGTTGGATACTAGATGTTCCTTGGTACAGGCAGAGCTCAGGCCTCCCACGACAGGAACAACAGACACTCCAAGATCTGCTGGGCGGGGCTAACGGGAAACTCCCCGGCTGCGCCTGACGTCAGCTCGCTGACGCGCCCAGGGGAGGGGTGAATCCAGGAGGAGAGTGGCACTGATCCTGACTTTGACCTGCAGGAAGGAGGAAGGGGACAGAATGGGAAGAGGCAGTTAGTAAAAGCAGGGCAAAGCAGGACAAAGCAGGGCAAAGGAAGCCAAACTGAAATATCAACTGGGGATTGGGTGGTATTGAAATGTGGAAAAACCGTGTTCATACAGTAACTGTAACAACTGTTGCCTGCCAATGAGAATAGCACTCTGTAACAGAAAAGAAACTTAACAATTCATTGCAGGGCAGTTATGTATTTTACTAAGGAAATGCCACATAACAGACTGGAAGTTGCCCTTGAACATTCATCCCTAGCAAAGAAGAGCTATGGATAACTGGCTTCTAGGATCTAAAGAGTCATTGGTCTTTAAGGGTGTGGCCATGCTCCACAGGATGGACCAACATCCATGAGGATATAGGCAGCAAAAGTCAGTTCCGTGTTTTGTTTAGGGAGTTTGGATTGGTGGTTAAGAGCACTGGCTGCTTTTTCTGAGGACCCAGGTTCAATTTCCAGCACCAACATGGTGACTCACAACCTTCTGTAAGTCCAGTTCCACGAGATCTGATGTCCTCTTCCGACCTCCATCACACTATGCATCTGTGGTTCACAGACATACAGGCATGCAAACACTATACACATAAAATAATTTTAAAAATCAACTTTTTAAAAAGAAGGGAGTGACCTAGTGAACAATGATATGAACTAACCAGTATCCCCAGAGCTCCCTGGGACTAAACCACCAACCAAAGAAAGCACATGATGGGACTCATGGGTCTAGCTGCATATGTAGCAGAGGATCATCAATGGTAGGAGAGGCCCTTGGTCCTGTGAAGGTTCTATGCCCCAGTATAGGGGAATTACAGGGCCAGGAAGTGGGTGGGTTGGTAAGCAGGGGAAAGGGGGAGGGAATAGGGCGTTTTCAGAGGGGAAGCTAGGAAAGGCAATAACATTTGAAATGTAAATAAAGAAAATAACTAATAAAAGAAAGAAAAAAGAAAGAAAGAAAAAGAAAAAAAAGGGAGTGAGCCGGGCATGGTGGCACACGCCTTTAATCCCAGAAGCAGAGGCAGGCAGATTTCTGAGTTCCAGGCCAGCATGGTCTACAAAGTAAGTTCCAGGTCAGCCAACGCTATATAGAGAAGCCCTGTCTCAAAAAAACAAGAAAAGGGGCTGGTAAGATGGCTCAGCGGGTAAGAGCACCCGACTGCTCTTCCGAAGGTGATGAGTTCAAATCCCAGCAACCACATGGTGGCTTACAACCACCCCTAATGAGATCTGACACCCTCCTCTGGTACGTCTGAAGTCAGCTACGGCATACTTATGAAGAATAATAAGAAAGGAATCCTTGAACCGAAAAAACCAACTGGACCGAGCGGGGCTGGCCAGGGCTGGCCAGGGCTGGCCAGGGCTGGCCAGGGCTGGCCAGGGCTGGCCAGGGCTGGCCGGAGCAAGCTGAACCGAACGGGGATGGCCGGAGTGAGCAGGGAGGAACACTCCTCCATTGCTGATGGGATTGCAAGCTGATACAACCACTCTGGAAATCAGTCTGGAGGTTCATCAGAAAATTGGACATAGTACTACTGGAAGATCCAGCAATACCTCTACTGGACCCAAAAGATGTTCCAACTGGTAATAAGAACACATGCTCCACTATGTTCATAGCAGCCTTATATATAATAGCCAGAAGCTGGAAAGAACAAAGATGTCCCTCAACAGAGGAATGGATACAGAAAATGTGGTAAATTTACACAATAGAGTACTAATCAGCTATTAAAAACAATGAATTTATGAAATTCTTGGGCAAATGAATGTATCTGGAGGATATCATCCTGAGTGAGGTAACCCAATCACAAAAGAAGTCACTTGATATGCACTCACTGATAAGTGGATATTAGCCCAGAAATGTAGAATACCTAAGTACAACTTGCAAAACACAAGAAAATCAAGAAGAACAAAGACCAAAGTATGGATACTTTTCTTCTTAGAATAGGGAACAAAATACCCAGGAAAGGAGTTACAGAGACAAAGTTTGGAGCTAAGACAAAAGGATAGACCATCCAGAGACTACCCCACCCAGGGATCCATCCCATAATCAGCCACCAAACCCAGACACTATTGCATATGCCAGCAAGATTTTGCTGAAAGGACCCTGATAAAGCTATCTCGAGTGAGGCTATGGCAGTGCCTGGCAAATACAGAAGAGAATGCTCACAGTCATCTATAGGATGGAACACAGGGCCCCCAATGAGGAGCTAGAGAAATTACCCAAGGAGCTGAAGGGGTCTATAACCCTTTAGGTGGAACAACAATATGAACTAACCAGTACCCCCAGAGCTCATGTCTTTAGATGCATATGTAGCAGAAGATGGCTTGGTCGGCCATCATTGGGAAGAGAGGCCCCTTGGTCTTACAAACTTTATATACCCCAGTACAGGGGAATGCCAGGGCCAAGAAGTAGGAGTGGGCAGTTAGGGGAGCAGGGTGGGGAAAGGGTATATGGAACTTTCAGGATAGTATTTGAAATGTAAAGAAAATATCTAATGAAAAAAATAGACAACTTGAAAAAAAAAAAAAGAAGAAAGAAAGAAAGAAAGGTGTCTTGAAACTCCAGATCCCCAGCTGTACCACTACTTGGGGAGACTGGGGAACCTAAAGGAAGTGGGTCCTAGACTTCAGGCTCTACAGGGGGACCCCAGTACCTGTCTGCTCTCTGATTCCCATGCTGCTGAGATATCAGCTTCCACAGCAATGATTTATTTTGTCTATTATTCATTATTGTGCAATTTCAACTATTTTCTATGTACTGTGTATTTATAGCACTAATCTGAAAGTCCTAATCATTCAAGGGTACATTTTATATTTCACTTTCCTATTTACTCATTCATGATTTAAAAAAAAATCTCAAGGGAAGGAAATGTTAAAGATTAGCAATTATATAAAAATTCACAGTGAAGTAAAAATTTACTGCATGGCTACTTACATTCATTTTGCCTTTAAACATATACTGTGGGTAATGAGATTTCAATAAAAATGTTTTATATATCAGCAATAATTTCCCCTAGGAATAGTGCTACAAAAGTACTCTGGGAAAATAAAAAATATAAAACTTTACTTACAAAATCTATTGAAATGTTAATGTTGAGTTAAAATCATTTCTGTTAATTAAAAGACCAATGGCAATGTTTATTATAATTATTTAATGTTTGATGATAATTGTTTTAACCCACTTCTTTCTCAAGCTTCATTAAGTTAAACTCTGTATCCTACCTTGCATCTTTTCAGGTATTTTGTCATGGTAAAAAGACACTAGTCTTGCCCCCATTTTAACTCATAACATTTGGAAGGATTTTTTGTTGTTGCTGATGATAGTTGTTATAATTTTGAGACTTGATATCACTATATATCCCTGGTTGAGTAAAAACATCTTATGCATCCTCCTGACTCTGTGTTTCGAATTCTAGAATTATTGTAATCAGGCCTCCATTCCTATGGGTTCTTATCCAATGCACTCAACCAACAATAAAAGAATCAATGAATATCCAGAAAAAAAATGTGTCAGAATAACTAGATGCCTTTTCTTATGATCATTCCTCAAAATACAACAAAATAAGCATGTATGTAGATTTCATATTGAGTTATATTGTCTAATATATAATACAGAAATTATTTAAAGGTCTGCAAAGGATGTGTGTGAGTTGTATACAAGCACTATGTCTTTTTATGTAAAGAACTTGAGAATCTACACATTTTCGTGTTCACAAGGGGTCCTGGAATCAATTTCACACATAAACTGAGGAATGACAGAACATTAACTTCTAAACCAAATATTTTATCTCAAAATAAATTTTCGAATTATAAAAGAAATACACATAAACATGTAAAATATTACATGTAGAATTCTCAGCTTTATAGGATAAGAATCCATGTCTATATAGATATAACTCTCAACATCTTTTGAGTAAAACTCAAGTAGAAATTCAGCACTTCTACTAAACCATATTAATATCTAGGCTCTTATGATATTTATTCTCCTTTTAAACTTTAGTACTAGCAATTGTCCTTCTCTGTCTTCCCCCTCCTCTTTTGCAAAATGGTATTCTTATTGATTCTTAGGGAATTTTATCTTATGTACCCCATCACATTTTCCAGTCATTCAAAATCCAGCCCCCACCTCTTCCTTTGTGACCTCCACCCAACAATTTTTACAAAATTAAATAAAATAGAAAAGTAAGTCCAATTTGTTGTGTTCATACACTCACCGGAGCATGGTCAAACCCTCAGTGGCTCACCTCCAAAATAAAATTGAGTCCTTCTTTCTCTAAGTGCAGCTTTACCAGAAGCTATCAATTGTGAAGAGCTACACCTTAGCATCTCTATTGCCAGTGGCCTGTCAGGTATAAAAGGTTCCCAAGGAAAGGCAGAAAGGGTGTATGAAGTCAGTGACAAAGCCAAGGCTTATCTATTTACCTTGGCCAATTTTTCTTTTGTCTAAAATTCTTTGCCATTCTAAGGCCAAAAGACATTGGATTCTAGTAATAAACTTTTTCTGTTAGCAGCAGGGAGATTAAAAAGAAAAAAAAAATGGTTAGTTCGTAGGGCTCCCTTCTTTCTGACTCAAGGACCTCTCTGCTGACCAGGTGAGATGCTTGCACTCGTTAACTCTTACTGAACCAGAAATAAGAGAAAAGGAAAGAAGGAAATTCATTTACACAGACAATGCACACAGACACATATACATTCATACACACATACATTCTGACTGGGACTGACCACCTGTCTCAGTCAACTCCACAAGTATTTATGCATAGTTATATAATACACATATACCTACATACATACGTATAGACAAACAGACATATACATATATACATTTAGTAGATGGGGCTGAGACCCAAATACCACACATATACATTTGGAAGGATCGAGGGAGGGAGGGAGGGCGAGCAGGAAGAGGGAAGGGGGAGAGGGAGGGGAGAGGGAGAATAGAGAGGGAGACTGAGAGGGAGATGGAGAGGGAGACAGGGAGAGGGAGAGGGGATATTTATTATATGCTAAAATCATGTCTTACTGAAAATACATTTTTTTTCCTAGGAAAAAAAGTATTTCCATGCTAACACACTTATATCAGTAAGTTACACACAGGCTTTTTGTCTTCTTTTTTTTTTTAAATTGATTTTAGCTTTATTTTATTTTTGGTTTGGTTTCTTTAAGACATTCTTGCCAGAATAGCCTTGAATTCATGATGATTCTCCTTTCTCCATCTTCTAAGTGCTGAAATTACAGGCTTGAACCACCACACCTAGTTCACGCATTGAAGTTTGAACCCAAAACACCTACATAAAGTTCATCATGTTTGGTTGCTAGTTCCTAAAATCACACAATAATGCTCCATCTTTCCTCAGAGATTACATTTATTCTGTTGGAGCCTATTTTAAGTTTGAGTTTCTAAAATGCAAAATAAGAAACCCATAGTTCTTTTCTGAAAAGATTTTTTTGTGCTAAACAGAGTTGAGATTATTCACTTATACAAAGCTAATTGAAAAGATGGTTACTTATTTTTAGAACAATAGAAGGTGTTTATAAAATTTCACTTCTAATTCACTGTAGTTACTGTACGTGAGACCATTCATTGTTTGTTTGCTTTTCTACTTAGTTAAATATTTGCTGAAGAAAATGAGAATTTTGAATCCTATTTATTTATGAATTAACTAAAGTCGTCAGGCTTGGTTTATAAATTTAGAAAAGCGTGATTTCCAAATTAAATTATATCATTAATAATCTTAACTTTTGAATAAATTATATTGTTTTCAAACAAACAAAATATGTCAGCGTTCAGAGACAAGAAAACTTTTGTTATATCCACGATGTCCATATGCTCCAATCTAAATATTTATAAAAATTAGTAACAATTTAGAGATATCAAATAAATTTTTCTCAATTATGTCAGAAAAAAATCCTTTAGAGGTTAATATATTCTCATTTATATTTCAGCAACATACCTCCTTCTGTAAATGCCAAATTAGCATAAATTTCCTAATCTGAAAGCTAGACTGGTACCATTATCCCTCTGTGTCTGTGGGGGACTTGTACAAAGACCCCATAAACATTAGAATCTGAGGATGAACAAATCCTTATATATGATATTGTGGCATTTCTATATAACCTACACTCACCCTCCATGTATCTTTAAGCATTTTTTATTAGTTTTAATACCCAGTTCTAAGAAATACTCCAGAAAGTAGGTATATTACTGGATTATTTAAGGAATCACAAGAAAAAGAGTCTGTACAAACATACCTAGTCCCTTGGTTCTCTTAAAAATTTCAGTACATAATAATCTGAATGATAATTGTCTCTCAGAGTTTCTGGCATTTGATGCATGGTGCCTGTTTGGGGAAGCTTGGGAAGCATATCCTTGTTGGAAGAAATGTATCAGTCTCTCTGTTTCCTGTTCGTGTTTGAAGGTAGGAGCTCTCAATTGCTCCTGCATCCATGATCTGGTACTTTCTGTAATGCTTCTCCATGTGATTGTGAAGGCTTCTCATCCTTATGTAACTGTAAACCCCAAATAAACTCTTTCTTCTATAAGTTGCCTTAGTCATAATGTTCTACTACAGCAATAGAAAAACCACTGAGAACAGGCACATTTTCACTCATTATTTGGGGGCTTTTGTTTGTAGATATTTATGATTTTTCATTTTGATGTTTTTTTTCATTTAAATTATGTCTTGTATTATTATATTCTTGATCATAAAAAAATCTCATGCCGGGCGTGGTGGCGCACGCCTTTAATTCCAGCACTCGGGAGGCAGAGGCAGGCGGATTTCTGAGTTCGGGGCCAGCCTGGCCTACAGAATGAGTTCCAGGTCAGCCAGGGCTACACAGAGAAACCCTGTCTCAAAAAACCTAAAAAAAAAAAAAATCTCATAAGAAGACATTAGAGGCCTGCCTGCCACCATACCATGCAGCAGGGGACAAACGAAAGACACCCAGAAGCCCACCAGTCATGTGGCCCACCGGCAGCAAGAGCCACTACAAGGTACAAGTATGTAGTGAAGAAATGGGAGAGAAAGAAACATGGAATGGTTTAAGCATTACGAACAGAGGCAGAACTGGAGACACGAGGGTGGAGAGGAATAGTTTGATACTAGTATACTGCTCTGCCACCTGAGACCATGGAGAATTCCCAGCCTATGCTACTGCTGGAGGCCATGTCTGCTTCTATGGCCATTATAGCCATTATGGCCATAGAGCAACAGAGGACTGTGTCGATGTGTGTGGCCCATGTTACCACCATGCCTAGTTTGAGCTGCAGCCTGGGACCATGTTGATTCCCCAAGGGCTGGGCAAATTCTCATTGGTTGCCACACTCAGGAGAGCAAGCTCTGAACCTTGCCTGTAGCACAGTAGAGCTGGCCCTGGTTGCAGGAGTACAGGTGAGCTGGTCCCCAGGGCATGAGTTCTGGAGAACTGTCTTTGCCCCTTGCCTGCGGTGCACTGAGTAAGCCTGGGAAGTGCTGGAGAGCTCGCCTTGGTGGTATGAGTGTGGGAGGGCTCACCAAGTCAGCTTCTTCCTATGCCCAGATCCAGGGCTTGAGTTGGCCTCATCCCAGCATATACTTAATCAATGAACTGCTAGAATGCATGAAGGGGCCGGTCCTAAGTTATGTTCAAAGCTGCAGGATTTCCATGACAAAAGGCAACAACAGAATATCTGAGAAAAGTCCCTGTGAGGATGCGGTATTGATAGTGTAGCAGAAGCCAGGGACCTTACCAATGACTCATTGCAATGAAATGTTATTGATATTAAACCAGATTAATATAAAATTTTCATATGTTTAAATCATATAAAGGAAGAAAAGAAACATGAGGTAATAGATGTTAACTGGCTTAGTTGAATTTTTCTGGGATGTATGTATAATGCATCCCATTGTACCCTATAAACAAATTCTGTTTTCTGGATTACAATTGTCTTTATCTTCTGACTGGCTAATTTTGCAGAGCACATCTTCCATTGCTTTCTAAAAAGCAAACATTTTTCTTCATGATTTTTTTATTAGATATTTTATTTAATTATATTTGAAATGTTATCCCTTTTCCTGGTTTCCCCTCTAGGAACCCCATATTCCAACCTCCCTCTCCCTGCTTCTGTGAGTGTGATCACCCAACCAACCACCCACTCCCACCTCCCTGCCCTGGCGTTTCCCTACACTGGGGTATTGAGCCTTTACAGGACCAAAGACCTCTTCTCCCACTGATGTCTGACAAGGTCATTGTATTTGTTAGGGTTTTACTGCTGTGAACAGACACCATGACCAAGGCAAGTCTTATAAAAGAAAAACAACATTTAATTGGGGTTGGCTTACAGATTCAGAGGTTCAGTCCATTACCATCAAGTGGAAGCATGGCAGCATCCAGGCAGGCATGGAGCATGAGGAGCTGAGAGTTCTATGTCTTCATCCAAAGGCTGCTAGTGGAAGACTGACTTCCAAGCAAGTAGGGTAAGGATCTTAAGCCCACACCCACAGTGACACACCTATTCCAACAAGGCTATACCTCCAAATAGTGCCACTCCCTGGTCCAAGAATATGCAAACCATCAGCGTCATCCTCTGCTACATATGCAGCTGGAGCCATGGGTTGCTCCGTGTGTACTCTTTGGTTGGTGGTTTAGTTCCTGGGAGCTCTGAGAAGTCTCATGGGTTGATATTGCTGATCTTCCTATGGGTCGCAAACCCCTTCAGCTCCTTCAGTCCTTTCTCTAACTCCTCCATTGGAGACCCCATACTCATTCCAATGGTTGGCTGTGAGCATCCACATCTGTATTTGCCAGGCTCTTAAAGAGCCTCCCAGGAGACAGCTATATCAAGCTCCTGTCAGCAAACACTTCTTGATGTCTGCAATAGTGTCTGAGTTTGGTGAATGTATATGGAATGGAGCCCTAGGTGGGGCGGTCTATGGATGGCAAAAGTAAATATTTTGATCTTGTAATTATATGACCAAATAATGAAACAAATACAGAAGAAGAAGAAGAAGAAGAAGGAGAAGAAGAAGAAGAAGAAGAAGAAGAAGAAGAAGAAGAAGAAGAAGAAGAAGAAGAAGAAGAAGAAGAAGAAGAAGAAAGAAAGAACAAAACAAAATAAAAAATCTTGTGCTGTCCTGTGTCCCAGTGAGTCTCATAGTTTACCCTTTTTTCCCATATATCTACTTGAGTATAAATGAACATTTCAATGACATACCAGATCTCATTATTTGGAATATAAGTTTCTGTAATAACATTTTTTCTAATAATGTTTCCTAAGCAGACTTGTAATATGGGCGGAAAGACACCCTGCTCAAAGGGAATACCTGTGTTATTGGATCTCCCCTTTTTCTCTTTACAGATGAATCTGTACTTGTAACAGCACAGATCTCCCAAGTACTATCCAGTATGCATACTTTTCAAACTGACTTCCTCTCTGTGTATCTTTTGTACCATATTTCAAATCCTGTGAATATGAATGATGACACTTATACATGGATTATCTACTTCTTGTAGGCAAGTCTCATGAAGCAGTGTGAGTTTTCAGCTTCATCACATCATCAGAGGTCACTTGCAAGATGTAGTTACTATATAAATGACAAAATGGTAATAGCTGTGCTCAATTTATATTTTGAGAGAAAGGGTTTTTTTTTTTTATTTGATTAAACAGAAAGGGTGATATGTCTCAGGATTTTCCCTGTCCAATTAAGTTAAGGTAGCGGGAAGCCTGTGACTGGACATGGAAGCAGAGCTAAGAGTTGCAGAGACAGGGAACATCTTTGGGGAGCAGAGAGAAAGGAAAATGGTGGCAGACATGATTCAGTGTGGCTATGAACAGCCACAGGTTGTTATGAAATAATAAAGGTTATAATATTGGGAAAATTTGTCTAATCTAGGTGGGCAGATTTTATCATTATCAATTGGTTCTGAAATTATTGTATTGGCATCTTGTGTATTGAGAATTTATTGATATATAAATCTGATTGGTTAACTATTAAAACAAAGATGTAGGTTCTACTGGAAATCTCTTAGACATAACTGTTGCCTTATTCTCTCAGACTAACCTTTTCCTACGCTTTCCAAATTATGTTACACCTTGTACCATGGGGCTGATAGGATGGCTCGGTGGGTAAAGGTGCTTTCAACCAAAGTTGAGAACTTGAGTTTGAACCCCAGAAACCAAATGGCAGAAGAAAACAATTAACTTCTCTCAGTTGTCCTCTGACCTACATATGTATGCCAGAATTTACACACACACACACACACACACACACACACACACACACACACACACACACACGGGGGGGGGGAGAAAGAGAGAGAGAAAGAGAGAGAGAGGGAGGGAGAGAGAGAGAGAGAGAGAGAGAGAGAGAGAGAGAGAGAGAGAAATAATATAATGTAATTTTTTAAAAGCTAGCATTTAGATGGGCTTGACACATCTTCAATTCCAGCACTTGGGAGGCAGGTAGAACTCTATGAGTTCAAGGCTTATCTGGATTACATAGTGAATTTCAGGCCAACCAAAGAAATAATGAGACCCTGTTTCAAAAAACAAAGAAAAACAATAACAATTTTAAAATCTAGCTTTTTATATTTTTATAGTTAATGATAGCATATCATCTATTTAATATGTGACAGGTGTCTTACTGGCTTCTTGTGGGGTTCTGATTAACTTGTATGTCAAATCATATACTACAATAATGCTCACTGATTACTTACAACAACTTTGCTTGGAATAGACACAGGAGAAATGCTATTACAAATGTTTCACTAAAGGAGTTGCACACATATTCACACACACACAAAGGAAAAAAAACACATAAAATAGGAGCACAGCAGGTAAACAAGGAAAAGATTTTTAAGACACAAAAATATGTTATTAGTACTTGTGACTTAAGAATCATGGTATCTAGAAAGTCTATTTTTTTAAGTGCTTAATGACTATAGCAACCACTGTGTACCAAATAATCATACTGTGCACTCTTAATACATATTATTCTCACTTATCAATTAAGATTTTTTTTTGGCTGTCTTGGAACTCACTTTGTAGACCAGGCTGGCCTCGAACTCAGAAATCCGCCTGCGAGTGCTGGGATTAAAGGCGTGCGCCACCACGCCTGGCCCATCAATTACGATTTTTAAATTAATATAGTATCTTATGTTCACTGAGTTCAAATGCTAAAAATATATTTAGTATAGGCATACAAAAACATGTTCCCTCAAATTTAACTACAGCAAATGCAAACATAATCTGTTTTACCTAATGCCAAATAGTTTATTCTGACCATACTTTATTATTTCTTTTATCTTAATAAGTTAAAGAATACATTTGTAATTTATGGCCTATTTAATAATGTCATTAAGCCTCCATACTTTCTCTAACAGTGATCAGAAAATTTGCAAATTAGTAATCCAATAAAATAAGAATGTTTTATTTGAGCCTGGAGTGATGGTTCAGTGATTGGAGTATTTGCTTTGCAATCATTAGCAGAGTAAGGATGCTTGCACCAATGTATCAACTTCCAAAGAGAGCAGTATCAGGAGCATCATCAGGGTTGCTGGCTTTCAGACAGAGACCCTACCTCAAGAGAAGTGGCCTGAGTGTGGTAGGATATTCGATGCCATTATCTGGCTTCTATATACAGGTGTGTGTGCACAAATTCACATGGATACAAGCCTACAGATAGATAGATGATAGATGACAGATAATAGTTAAATGACAGAATAGATGATAGATAGATCGATAGATAATAGATAGATAGATAGATGATAGATAGATAGATAGATAGATAGATAGATAGATAGATAGATAGATAAGAGAGAGAAAGAGAGAGAGGTGATAAATCTTCAAGAATGCTTTTATGTGTGCTGCTTTTACTGGTAACCCTGAAACTATTGAACACATCTGAAGAATGCAGTAGAGAGCGGAGGATGCAGCTCAGCTTGGAGAGTACCTGCTTAGCATACATGAAGCCTTGAGTTTGATCTCCAGCATTATATAAAACTAGACACAGTGGGTGACTCGTGTCTGCAATATTAGCATTTGGGATACTGAGAAACGAGGGTCAGAGGTTTAATGTCATCTCTGATTTTATAGTGAATCTGAGACTAGCCTGAGCTACGTGTTATCCTGTCTCAAAAAGAAAAATAAATAAATAAATAATTTAAAAAGTGGAATAGAATTCTTATCAAGAAAAGTCTTTGCCACCAGTTACTTTTTAACACATTTCAAAGGAGAGTAGACCTGCACAACCAAAGTACATAATTAATCGTAGTAATGGGAGCTTACAATTGCCTCTCTTTCCTTTATGTTGAGCTCTTTGTTCTGAATAATGCAAATGAGTAATTTTATACAGATAAAAAAGCAGCCAATAGAACAGAACCATAAATAAGAGTCTATGAACTTGTGTCCTGTGTATAGTCATTCCTCAAATAACAGCCATGATTTATAATATCACTGTATACTCTGCATATGTCTTCAGGAATTAGGAAACCACAGTGATGGGAATTAAAAATGAGTTTACAGGTCTTAATATTGCCCAGCAACTACACTGAGGACTAACAGAAGTTTTTTTAATGACTGATAATCTCTAGTGGCATTCACATGAAAACTTATTCTCCTGAAGGACTTCCTAGGACATCATTACTAATTTAATTGATGAAATCATTAATTTCTGAAAAAACTTCTCTTATAATTGAACATAGTTACTATGCATATCTACCAGAAGTTGTTATCATACAGTTGTAAAGAAAGAAGGAGAGTTTATAAGTCAGAACAGAAGATTTAATTCTTTCTTAAGATTTTATTTATTTTTTATTAATATGAGTACACTGTAGCTGTCTTCAGACACATCAGAAGAGGGCATCCCCTTACAGATGGTTGTGAGCCACCATGTGGTTGCTGGGAATTGAACTCAGGACCTCTTGAAGAACAGTCAGTGCTCTTAACTGCTGAACCATCTATCCAGCCAAAGATTTAATTCTTATATCTATTTGAAACTAATTTCCAGAAAAATTCAAAATAACAATTCTGATATCCAGTTGTTAGGTAGGTTTGAATAGGAGGAAAAAATGTAATAATTTAAGCTAATGCTAAAAACTGAGCTTACAATTTTACTATTGATTATGTATATTTTATTTCAGAAGATCAGTGAATTTCAGAAAAATACCTCCCTGTGGTTAAGAAGAACAGCATAACTCATAATTTCCTTTTAAATAGCTAAATGAGTACCCAAAGAAAATTGAACCTGGCCCTTAAATAATCTCTTTGTAAATAGGAACCCAAAAAGTATAAATTTCATTCCTAGGATATTTGTACTTTTTAATGCCAGGAATATAAGTATTGATTTATTTACACTTAAACCTCAAACAGGATATAAGAGATGGGAGAGGGAACCTTAGACATTGAAGATATGATAGAAAAAAAATGGAAATTCAACAAGGAAAATGACAAATTTTAAAACTTCCTGATGTAAAACATTCAGGAAATCTAGAAACCCATGAAAAGACCAAACCAAAGAATAATAGGAATCAAGGAAAGAGAAAAAAATCCACTTTAAAGGCTCGTACATATATTATATAAAAAGTTATCATAATCAAAAGGAGGTACTTGTGAAGTTAAAAGAAGCTTAAAGAATACCAAATAGATTTGACAAGAAAAGAAAGCTCCCTAACCAAGTAATAATCAAAACATTAAGCATACAGAACAAGGAAAGAATATTAAAAGCTGCGAGGGAAAGTAGAAGTAATATTTAAAGGCTGACCTATTAAAACTACACCCAATTCTCAGTGGAGACTCAACAAGATGAAGGGCCAGACCGATGTCCTACAGACTCTAAGAAACCACAGATGTCAACCAGACTATTATACCCAGAAAAACGTTCAATTAGCATAGATGGAGAAAATGAGATAATCCATGATAAATACAAATGTAAACAATATCTACCTAAAAGTCGAGCCCTTTGAAAGGTGCAAGAAGGCAAACTGCAACCTAAGGAGGTTAACACCCATGAAAACACAGGAGAGCCAGGCGTGGTGGCGCATGCCTTTAATCCCAGCACTGGGGAGGCAGAGGCAGGCGGATTTCTGAGTTTGAGGCCAGCCTGGTCTACAAAATGAGTTCCAGGACATCCAGGGCTATACAGAGAAACCCTGTCTCGAAAAAACCAAAACCAAAACCAAAACAAAAACAAAAACAAAAACAAAAGAAAACACAGGAGAGAAATACTCATAAGAGCAAACCAAAAAAGGACACACACACACACACACACACACACACACACACTACCAATAGCAAAGCAACAATAACAACAACAACAATAAGAACAAAATAAGAGGAATTGACATACATTCATTGGTCATTAATAACTCTCAATTCCAATGGTCTGAATTCCCAAATAACATGAATGGATGTGACAACAAGATCCCTTCTTTTGTTGCATCCAAGAAACACAGCTCAACATCAAAGACAGAGATTTCCAAGGATAAATTAAATGGACCTAAGAAGCAAGCTAGTATAGCCATTTGAATATCTAACAAAATAGATTTCAAAGCAAAATTAATCAAAAGAGATGGGGAAGGAGACTTCATCCTCATCAAAGAAAAAAATTCACCAAGATGCCATTTCATTCTTAACATCTATGTCCCAAATGGAAGGATTCTCACATGATTAAAAGAAATTCTTAAAGCTTAAATCACACACTGAGTCTCAAACATTAATATTGGAAGACTTCAATACCCCATGCTCATTAATGGATGGCTTATCTAGACAAAAACTAAACAGAGAAATACTAAAGCTAACATAGAATTAAGAAGAAAATGGGCCAAACAGAAATCTATATAGCATTTCACCGAAACATAAAAGTGTGTACCTTCTTCTCTTCACCTTATGAAACTTTCTACAAAACTGATCGCATACTCTTAAACAAAACAAATGTCAAAAGGTAAAATAAAATTGAAATGACTCCCCGCATCCTATCAGACCACCATGACTACAGCTGGATTTCAAGAATAGAAAAAGCAGAACACTTTTATAACTTCATGGAAACTGGACAGTTTTTTGATAAATGAAAAATGGGTCAAGAAATTTAAGATTTTATACAATTCAATGAAAATTAATGCATATCATTCCTAAAATTATGGAATACAATGAAGCTGGTACTAAGAGGAAAGCTCATATCTTTAATTGCATACATAAAGAAAGTAGAGGGTTTTCCATCTGCACATGGAGCAGATCCTGTGCCACAGTGCTCTGTACCATCGGAAGAGGGCTGGTCTCCCAGGAGTGCAGACAAGCCTTGGAACACAGGTAAGACCACCATTTCTGCTAAGAGGGACCCGACTAGAACCCTCAAGGCACAGGAACTGAGGAGCAGCCTGCGACAGGATCCTTCTGTCGATGCCAAGAGTTAATCCTGTGCCACAGCTCTCCACACCCAAATACTGTCAGGAGAAAGCTGGTCTCCCAGTAGTGCTGGCACACTTGTGAGCACAGGTAAGACCATCACTTCTTCTCAAATACTTGGCCCCATAAGGACTGGCACAAATCCATTAGGACACAAGGACCAAGGAACAGCTGAGGACAGGATCCTTCACATTTCTGTTTGTACCCTGGGGCTGACCTGTGCCACAGCTCTCCATACCCAAATTCAACCTGGATTGAACTGGTCACCCAGGAGTACTGACACACAGGCTTGCAGGAGGAACAAGTCAAAGACAGAGACAGCAAGGCTAGCTAACATCAGAGATAACCAGATGTCGAGAGGCAAAGGCAAGAACATAAGCAACAGAAACCAAGGCTGCTTGGCATCATCAGAACCCAGTTCTCCCACTATAATGAGACATGGATACTCCAACAAACCAGAAAAGCAAGACAGCGACTTAATATCACAGCTCATGATGATAATAGAGGACTTTAAGAAAGACATAAATAAGCCGGGCATGGTGGTGCACACCTTTAATCCCAGCACTTGGGAGGCAGAGGCAAGCGAATTTCTGACATAAATAATCCCCTTAAGGAAATGCAGGAGAACACACAGGTAAACAGGTAGAAGCCCTTAAAAAGAAAACATTAAAATTCCTTAAAGAATTACAAGAAAACACAACCAAACAGGTGAAGGAATTGAACAAAACAATCCAGGATCTAAAAATGGAAATAGAAACAATAAAGAAATCACAAAGGAAGACAACCCAAGAGATAGAAAACAGATCAGGAGTCATAGAAGAAAGCATCGCCAACAGAATACAAGAGATAGAAGAGAGAATCTCAGGTGCAGAAGATACTATAGAAAACAATGACACAACAGTCAAAGAAAATGCAAAATGCAAAAAGCTCCTACCCAAAACATCCAGGAAATCCAGTACATAATAAGAAGACCAAAACTAAGGATAATAGGTATAGAATAGAGTGAAGATTCCCAACTTAAAGGGCCAGTAATTATCTTCAACAAAATTATAGAAGAAAACTTCCCTAACCTGAAGAAAGAAATGCCCATAAACATACAAGAAGCCTACAGAACTCCAAATAGATTGGACCAGAAAAGAAATTCCTCCCGTCACATAATAGATAAAACACCAAATGCACTAAACAAAGAAAGAATATTAAAAGTAGTAAGGGAAAAAGTTCAAGTAACATATAAAAGCAGACCTATAAGAATTACACCAGACTTCACAATAGACACTATAAATGCTAGAAGATCCTGGGCAGATGTCATACAGACCCTAAGAGAACAAAAATGCCAGTCCATGCTACTATACCCAGCAAACTCTCCATTACTATAGATGGAGAAACCAAGATATTCCATGACAAAAAAAAATTTACACAATATTGTTCCACAAATCTAGCCCTTCAAAGACTAATAAATGGAAAATTCCAACACAAGAAAGAAACTACACCCTACAAAAAATCAAAAAGTAATCTTCTTTTAACAAACTAAAAAGATAGCCATGTAAACATAATTTCACCTCTATCAACAAAAATAACAGGAAGCAACAATTACATTTCCTAAATATCTCTTAATTTCAATTGTCTCAATTCCTCAATAAAAAGACCTAGATTAACAGACCGGATTTGCAAATAGGATCCAGCATTTTGCTGCATATAGAAAAACCATGTCAGTGACAAAGACAAACACTACTTCAGAGTAAAAGGCTGGAAAACAATTTTCAAAGCAAATGGTCCCAAGAAACAAGCTGGAGTAGCCGTTCTAATATCCAGTAAAATCAACTTTCAACTTAAAGTTATCAAAATCATAAAAACAGCCACTTCATTCTTATCAAAGAAAAAAAATCTACCTGGAAGAAGTCTCAATTCTGAACATCTATGCTCCAAATGCAAGGGCACCCACATTCATAAAAGAAACTTTATTAAAGCTCAAAGCACCTCACACAATAATACTGGCAGACTTCAACACCACACTCTCATCAATGGTCAGATCATGGAAACACAAACTAAACAGAGACAGTGAAACTAACAAGAGTTATGAACCAAACTGATTTAACAGATACATATAAAACATTTTATCCTAACTCAAAAGAATATACCTTCTTCTCAGCACCTCATGGTACCTTCTCCAAAATTAACTATATAATCGATCACAAAACAGGCCTCAACAGATACAGGAAGATTAAAATAATCCCATGCATACTATCAGATCATGACAGACTAAGGCTGGTCATTAATAACAATAAAAACAAGAGAAAATCCACATACATGTGGAAGCTGAACAACACTCTACTCAATGATAACTGGGTCAAAGAAGAAATAAAGAAAAAAAAATAAAGAGTTTTTAATGAAAATCAAGCCACAACATACCCAAACTTATGGAACACAATGAAAGCAGTGCTAAGAGGAAAACTCATAGCTCTAAGTGCCTCCAAAAAGAAATTGGAGAGAGCTTACACTAGCAGTTTGATAGCACACCTGAAAGCTCTAGAACAGAAAGAAACAAATATGCTCAGGAGGAGTAGACAGGAGGAAATAATCAAACCAAATAGAAACAAAATGAACTATACAAAGAATCAACAAACCCTGGTGCTGGTTCTTTGAGAAAATCAACAAGATCGATAAACCCTTAACCAGACTATCCAGAGGGAACAGAGACAGTATCCAAATTAATAAAATCAGAAATGAAAGGAAGACATAACAATGGAGTATATCTTAAAATAACTATTCAGTTTCTTGTATAGCAACAGTTGGAAATAGTAAAATCGCGTTCTACAAACATCATTGAAATATTATTGATAATTTTTCTCAATGTGCTTGAAATTAGAATTTTCTTAATGTTTAACTTCAAAGAGTTTGTGCTATTTTGAAAATTTTTAAAATATACTTACTGATAAAGTAATTTCTCTCTTAGAAACACTGATAATCTTTTCTAAGCAAACAGATTCTTAGACAATGTACACAGATATATATTGCGTTTTAAATACTTTCTCACTATGTCCGGTGGTATCATATTAGGGCTTTTGAATATATTTCTTAATGATTAATATTTAATATTTTATGCTCTTTTACTATGCTTAACTCCCAAAGAATATTTGGTATGTTTTGAAACAATTTAGTATTCAACATTAAATATAGGATCCTCAGTTATGAGTAGTATTAAATATTGATTAATGATATTTTAGGGTATAAAAGGGTATGGATATAAAAGTTGAACACATTTTTATGTATTATTTGATTCTCAAAATACTAAATATTATTAATATTCTTTTTTTTTTTTTTTTTGGTTTTTCGAGACAGGGTTTCTCTGTGAAGCCCTGGCTGTCCTGGAACTCACTTTGTAGACCAGGCTGGCCTCAAACTCAGAAATCTGCCTGCTTCTGCCTCCCAAGTGCTGGGATTAAAGGCATGCGCCACCATTGATGTACAAAATGCATTTAAGTAATAAAAAAAGATTAAGAAAAAAAAAAGAAAAGAGAGATATAAAACAGAAACTGAGGAAATTCAAAAAATCATCAGACCCTACTACAAAACTAAAAAAACTAGAAAAATCTGGATAAAATGGACAATTTTCTAGACAGATAACAAATACCAAACTTAAATTGGGATCACGTAAACTATCTAAAAGTTCCAAAACCCAAAAAGAAATAGAAGCAGTCATTAAAAGTCTCCCAACCAAAAAATGCCCAGGACCAGATGGGTTTAGTGCAGAGTTCTATCAGACCTTCAAAGAAGACCTAATATCTATACTCTTCAAACTATCCTAGAAAATAGAAACAGATGGAATTCATTCCATGAAGCCACAGTTATGCTGATACCAAAACCACACAAAGACCCAAAAGCAAAGAGAACTTCAGACCAACTTCCCTTGAGAATAACCATGCAAAAATACTCAATAAAATTCTTGCCAACAGAATTCAAGAACACATCAAAACAATAATTCACCATGATCAAGTAGGCTTTACCACAGAAATGCAGGGATGGTTCAATATAAGGAAATCCATCAATAAAATCTACTATGTAAACAAACTCAAAGGAAATAAAAAACCACATGATCATTTCACTAGATGTTGAAAAGGCATTTGAAAAAATTCAACTTCCCTTCATGTTAAAAGTCTTGGAACGATCAGGAATTCAAGGCCCATACCTAAATATACCAAAAGCAATATACAGCAAACCAGTAGCCAACATCAAACTTGCCTAATTGCTCTGGCTAAGACTTAAGCACCATACTGAATAGGTAGGCAGATAGTGGTCAGCCTTGTCTAGTCCCTGATTTTAGTGGGATTGCTTCAAGTTTCTCTCCATTTAGTTTGATGTTGGCAAGAAAATAAAGAAAGACCAACTCGTGGACACTTCATTCCTCCCTAGAATAGGGATTAAAATATACATGGAAGAAGGTGCAGAGACAAAGTTTGGAGCTAAAATGAAAGGATGGACCATCCAAAGAGTGCCCCACCTGGGTGATCCATCACATAATCAGCCACCAAATGCAGACACTACTGCATACGCCAGCAGGATATTGCTGAAAGGACCCTGATATAGCTGTCTCCTGTGAGGCTTTGACAGTCCCTCACAATCATCTATAGGGCAGAACACAGGGTCCCCAATGTAGGAGCTAGAGAGAGTACCCAAGAGCTGTAGGGATCTGCAACCCTATGGATAGAACAACAATATGAACTAATCAGAATCCCCAGAGCTCATGTCTCTAGCTGCATATGTATTAGAAGATGGCCTAATTGGCCATTATTGGGGAGGAAAGGTCCTTGGTCTAACAATGTTTATATGCCCCAGTACAGGGGAATGCCAGGACCAAGTAGTGGGAGTGGGTGGGTAGGGGACCAGGGCGGGGCGGGGGGGAGGGTATAGAGGACTTATGGGATAACACTTGAAATGTAAATGAAGAAATTCTCTAATAATAAATAAATAAATAAGAAAAAAAGAAAATATCTAATAAAATCCTAATTAAAAAAAAAAAAAAAAAAAAGAATATGCTTGACCCAGGAAGTAGTCCTATTAGGAGGTGTGGCCTTGCTGAACTAGATGTGGTCTTGTTTTAAGAAGAGTATCATTGTGGAGGTGGGCTTTGAGAGCATCCTTCTAGCCATGTGCGAGCCAGTCCTCTCCTAGCAGCCTTCAGATGAAGATGTAGAACACTCAGCTGATGATAATGGACTGAATCTCTGAACTTATAAGCCAGCCCGAATTAGATCTTGTTCTTTATAAGAATTGCCTTGGTTATAGTGTCTGTTCACAGCAGTAAAAGCCTATCTAAGACAGTAAGTAACAAGGAGGGCTCCAGAGGAGATGCATGGATTTTCCTGGGAAAAGAAAATAGAATAGATTCTGCAAGTGGACTTGTGGTAAGTAGGGATGGGAATAAAGGGGATCAGATTGAGGGAGGAATGGAAGGATACTGGGAGGGACCATGAAAGTGAGAGTGTAGAGGAAGGTAGAATCCTAGTGAAATGAAAACTCCCTGGAATATATGAAGATGACCCTAGTAAAGATGAAGATTCCTAGGAATGGGGTACAAAATCTGAACTAGTCATCTTCCATAACCAGTAAAGTCCTTCAGTGGAGGAACTGTGATGTCAATCCAGCCAGAAAACCTTCAACCTAAAATTTGCCTTGCTTGCCAGATATGTTGGGGCAAAAGTGTCATAGAGGCAGGAGTCATCTAGGAGAAGCTAAAAACTAACAGGTGATCTTCCTGAGATGGTTTCTCCGTGGACTATAAATCTGTGACAGATTTGCTTCATTAGACAAGGCCAAGGAGATTACATCTGAGGAAAGATTCCTGATATTAATATGCTTTTCCTATCATTATTAAATATATATAAGAATCAGTAGGCATTAGCCCAAAATTTTGGGCAGATCTCTGCAGAGAAATGAAAATGCACTGTCTTATAGTGATGCTATATAGACAGATAGATTATTTCTTAATTATTAATGCTGATGCTATAAGAATTCCTAAAGTTATATTAGTAATTATTAAGGTCCTTTATAATAGGACTGCTACTAAGTCCTTTCTGATGTTAAAACTGCAATGAGAACTCTGCCAGTCTTCAAGTGAGATAGCAAGCAGGTGTCTACAACTTAAAGCACATTACAAGAGGTTGTAAAATAATTAACAAAAGATCATAATGAGACAACTGATGATTTACTATAGATGCAATGACAAAAGATAAAATATTAACTGGATTTATCTACACAAAATTATTTCACTAATAACTTAGTCATAAACATTATGGTTTTCAACTTTCAATGAATCTGTTGAGCTAGTGACAGATGATGAATGTTTAGCCAGATAATTATTCCTAATGGATGTGCATGAGAACATTGTCTGTTGTAAACTTTTTATTCAGCTTATGATTTGAATTTATGTATAAACTTGTGGTGAACTTTTTTTATCATATGGTCATGTATCCTGAAAGATGTATAAGTGCTGAAGACAAAGAGAAGAAGAATCTTTTAGAAAGAAGAACCTTTTAGAGAAGAACTTTCTTAGAGAACTTTTATAGAAAACTGTTTAGAAAGAACTTTTTAGAGAAAATTTAGAAATAAAGCTAACATCACTTTTCAAAGTGTCCCTTTTTCTTCCTGGGACTTCAACAGCCAGACTGGGAGTTAGAGAGCACAGTTCTTGCAGGAGGTTGAAGGAAGGCTATTCTACTTAATCCCCTGCTGTTTTACTCTGAGGTGCTAAAGGCCAGAGACTGCAGTTTTCTGGCCTCAGAGGAACTCAGACAAGCAGGTCAACTACTGCAGCAGCAAAGTGACTTAGACTTAAGACAGGTAAAGGTCTTATTATTAAACAGCAACCCCAAATATCTCACAAGACCAAGGCTTGCCCCTGCCAACACTCATCCCCCTTGCCTACCTTCAAGAGGAAACAAGAAAGAGGAAGTGTTGGAGCTGGTCCCCAGTAGTATAGAATTTGTGGACAAACCAATGACAGGGACCAGAGGTTGAATAATACAGAGAGCTAAGAAAGAGCCAAAGACAAAAGCGTGGAGTCAATGACATAATTCCTAGTGATATTCTGCTATAGTACCAGACCGGAGCCTAACATAATCACCATCAGGGATGCTTCATCCAGCATCTGATAAAAGAAAATGAAGAGACCCATAGTCAAACATTAGGTGGAGCTTGGGTAATCTCAACGAAGATGGGAAGGAAAAATTGTAAGAGCCAGAGGGGTTAAGGACACCATAAGAACATAGCCTAGAGAAGCAAATTACTAGGGTTCCCACAGGGGCTCACAGGGACTGAAGTGATACTCAGGGAGGCAGTATGGGTCTGACTTAGGTCCTCTGCATATACATTATGGTTGTGTAGCTTGGTGTTATTGTGGGAGCAGAGATTGTCTCTGATGCTTTTGCCTGCTTTGGGGATCCTTTTCTCCTATGAGGTTACCTCATGCAGCCTGGGTATGAAGGGACTTTCCTAGTCACTTGTAATGCAATGTTTGGTTACTGTTCCTAGAAGATCTGCTCTTTTCAGAATTGAAACTAGGGAGATCTGAATGGGAGTGGGAGTGACCGGGAGAAGAGGAAAAGGAAACTCCAGTCAGGATGTAACATAGAAAAGAATTCATTGATTCATTAATTAAGTTGTTTTCACAGATATCAGATCTGATAGAGGTTTAATATCTAAAATATATAAAGAACTTAAAATTGGATGATAAAAATAATCTAATTAAAAATACAGTATAAATCTAAACAGAATTCTCAACAGAGGAATCTCAAACAGTTGAGAAACACTTAAAGTACTGTTCAACATCCTTAGCTATCAGAGAAATGCAAATCAAAACTACTTTGAGATTTCATCTTACAGTTGCCAGAATAGTGAAGATGGTTAACACAAGTGACAGCACATCCTTTTGAGGATGTGGGGCAAAGGGATACTCCTTCATTGCTGGTGGGAGTGGAAATTTGTACAACCACGATGGAAATCAATCTATCTCAAGATAGAGCTATACCACTCCTGAGCATATGCCCAAAGGATATTCCATCCTGTCACAAGGACACTTGTTCGTCTATGTTTACTGTGGTTATATTCATAATAGCCAGAAACTAGAAACAACCTAGATGTCCCTCAAGTAAAGAATAAATAAGGAAAATTCATTCAATGGATTATACTCAGCAGTTAAAAAAAAAAATGACATTATGAGATTTCCAGGCAAATGGATGCAAAAGTCATCCTGAAAATCACCCTGAGTGAGGTAAGTCAGACCCAAAAAGACAGATATGCTATGTACTCACTTATAAGTGGATATTAGCTGTTAAGTAAATGCTAATTAAGCCATAACTCACAGATTCAGAGAGGTTAGGTAAAGACAATAGCTATAGGGGATAATCATTGATCCCCTGGGAAGGGGAAATAGAATAGATTTTGATGGGAGACTGGGGCAGGTGGAGACTGGAATGGAAGGGATCAGATGGGTATGATAGGTGTTCTACACTGTGTAACTCACATCTATTGAATGCTTACTCTGTGCCAAGACTTTTCCTAAGCATCTAGCTGCATTAACTATTTTGGTAGGTTCACCAAAACTTCTTGATGTAGAGTTGTTTCTGCACTCTTTTTCCAAAGGGGAAACAATAGATAACATGCTCAGCTTATATGCTACCAGATGGTAGCCTAGAGAGTTGGATTCAAAGGCAGGAATTGGGATCCTTAAGCCTAAATATCTCAGCCTCTGAATATGATTAATTTCTATTAAAATTTAGACAACTGAAGACTGTATTGCTAACACCATATCAAATAGAAGCAGTTGTCTCAGCAACCTTTCTATTACTGCAATAAGAGACCATGACCAAAGCAACTTATAGAAGAAAGGATTAGTTTGGAACTTATTGTTTCAGAAAGTTAGAATCCATGGCCATCACTATCATGGTGGGGAGAATGGCAGCAGACAGGCAAGCTTGGCCCTGGAGGAGTAGCTGATAGCCTACTTATTATCTACAAGTATGAGAAAAAGTTATTGTTAACTTGGAAAGGCATGAGCTTTTTTATTATTATTATTATTATTCAGAAGTACGCTGTAGCTGACTTCAGATGCACCAGAGGAGGGCATCAGATCTCATTACGGGTGGTTGTAATCCACCATGTGGTTGCTGGGATTTGAACTCATCACCTTCGGAAGAGCAGTCGGGTGCTCTTACCAGCTGAGCCATCTCACCAGCCCCAGGCATGAGCTTTTTAAACCTCAGCACCTACACCCAGGAACATTCTTCATCTGTGAAGGCCAAATTTCCCAAAGCTTCCCATTTTTATGTCTTCTGAGAGCAATGATAAGAACAAACAGATGTACAGAGAAATATTAAATAATTAGCATATGCAACTTATATGTTTAATATAGATCATATATTCATATATATATATATATATATATATATATATATATATATGAGAAACACAGTGATGAATTTGAACTGCTTCTGTAGAAAGTTACTTCAGATATCTTCACTGATGCTCAAAAGACATATTAATACCAAAACATCAAGAATTCTAAGGACACACAATCAGTCACAATTTTTAGAAAGAACGTGGATCAGTGACTTTGATTCTGGTACTAGGACGGGTAAGGAAGGAGGATTAGGATTTAGAGGCCAGTCTAGGATATATATTAAAACCCTACTTCTAAGGAATTTTTTAAATAAAAAGTAATACATGGTATGAAAATGTAGAAATCATCTCACAAAGGCACTAAAAAGAACCAGTCTGTGAACATACGAAGCCTGATGGACTAGCCATGGAGTAACCTTTCCATTTCTATAAAGAGAATTATCCTGGGGTGACTTGGACTGGGCTGTAACAGGACTGAGCCTGTGTTGGCAAATACAAGCAGCCACTTTTGTAGTAAATTGACATCACTGTGGAACAAGAACCTACGGAGTAACTTCGAAATATATCCCTCCTAAGGATGACCTAAAGGAGCAAAATTCTAAAGGTGTTCTCACCACCACCCAAGACAGGCTTACTTCCCAAACAGACAACTATGCCATTCCATAATATGCCTTAGATATTAAATCTAAGTTTCAAGACTTTGTAATATGTGGGATTGTCACATCATTGGTTTACTCTGAAAATATTTCCTACTTGTTTTATGAATACTTTTTTTTTTTTTCAGTGCAGAGGTGAACAGGGAACACCTTTAAAAAAAATCCCATTTGGGGAACTTGAAGTACCTGCCATCACTATATCTGTACCCGCAGTGAATAAATCCTCAGCTTAAAGTGCCTTTGCTATTCCACACAGCAGCCTCCTTTGGGTTTTTTGTTGTTGTGGCTGTTGTTATTTCTGTTTCTATGGAGAATAAGGGGACACCTGCCCTCTGTGCTCCAAATGAGGTAAGAGGATCATGAGTGGGACTCACAGAAAGCTCACAATTCCTTCCCAGAGGAAGCAAGAAATGGAGCTGAAACGCTTGCGCTTCCCTGATATTAACAAAGCCCCACGGGTACAGACCCTGCTGGAAGTGGAGAGCAGACCCCCACCTCTAGAGCTTAAAACCTCTTGAAAAATTAATCTCACCTTCTATCAGAGGGTAGGAGCACTAGATATAATATTTTAAATCAGTGAAGATTATTTTCTGTTTTTAAAATAGAATAAAGATACTGTGAAATGTTTGGTGTTGTTTTCTATACCATGAAAACTTCTTTACCCTCAGAAGCCTCAGTAATCAGATTGACCCCCAAACAGGACGAAGTACCTTGACTCTTGATGAGACCTGGAAGAGTCATGACTCTACCTAACTTCTGATTAAAATTCTGCAAAGTGTGACACGATTTATGAAAGTGTAGGACAGGAACAACACAGCAGTTGTTTTAAAGGCTCACAAATGACTAAGCAGTTGTGGAGCTTATCTTTAATTCCAGCACTCAGGAGGCAGCAGCAGCTGGATATCTGTGAGTCTCAAGTCAGCCTGGTCTTCAAAATGAGTCCTAAGGTAGGCAAGACTCTCTCTCTCTCTCTCTCTCTCTCTCTCTCTCTCTCTCTCTCTCTCCCTCTCTCTCTTTCTCTCTCTCTCTCAACAAAAACAAAACAAAACCTTACAGATACAGAGCATGAAGGGATTATATAACTTTGGAAGATGTAGACCTGCAAGGCTAGAGGCAAAAAACAAAGAAAAAAGTCTATCATCTCAGAATCCTATTTAAAGAAAGGAAGAAAGGAAGAAAGGAAGAAAGGTAGGAAGAGAAAGAAAGAAAGAAAGAAAGAAAGAAAGAAAGAAAGAAAGAAAGAAAGAAAGAAAGAAGGAAGGAAGGAAGGAAGGAAGGAAGGAAGGAAGGAAGGAAGGAAGGAAGGAAGGGAAATCAAGCAAGCTTTGCTGTCAGCAATGGTGTTACCTTAGCATGGAGCCTCTTAACCTTTACTATGTATCACTGCTTTATGTCTTAGAAACTTTTACATAATCTTACATATATAAATATGTAAAACATGTACACATATTAAACATTTGCTGATATTAAATTATGGAGAAACTTATTTTAAGACAATTTGAACATATGTACAGTTTTACATTTATTAATGATTAGAACAAATTTACACATGAATAAGATGTGGGTCTTGCTTTACATAAAGAATGGAATATTGGCCTAATATCTGATGCCATGAGATGAACATTTTCACCATTTTTACAGTTGATTAGTACTCTGATTTTATAAACAGTGTTTATAAAATCACCTGCTGAGAAATGACAGTTGAAGGTATAAAGTCTTTGTTTTCCATAATTAGACCACCATGTTTCTGTCAGAGCAGAAAACTTTCTCCACACGGTAAAAGTTTGCAACATTCAGTAGTAGGAATCTGAACTGAGGTATTTCAGTAAGGCGGAACTGTAAGGCAGAACAAGCTCCATCAGTGCAAAGTGGGAGTGTCCTTTTGCTCAGAACCAAGGCTGTAGGAAGTTCTCCAGTGTAACACCAGAGGGTCACACCAGAATCACCTCAGATTCTTTAGGTCTGACTTTTGAATTAATTTTGTGGTTGTGGTTGTTGTTGTTGTTGTTGTTGTTGTTGCATGTTCACAATGTACTGTCACTGAATTTTTCTGGGTCCATATTGATTTACTGTACCCCATACAAGATTGTTACCCACCTCGTTAGCTGTAGTTAATGGGGCTGGAGAGATGGCTGCTGAACACAGGAATATCCCAAGAAACGCCAGAGATGCCTAAGGACCCAGTGCTGGGAAGACAGAGATAGTAGGATTCCTGAGCCAGTCAGCCAATCAATGAGCTCCAGGTTGAGTTGAGAAAGTGATCGAGGAAGACACTGAACAATATCATCCTCTGCCCTCCTCACACACACAGAAGCAACAAACAGAATTACAAGGAATTTGGTTTCTTTTTCTTTTTTCTCTTTTCTTTACTTTGTTCTTGGTTTAACAGTTCTAAGAGTCCCATTTATGTGTGTTAGAGACAATACATTAAGCAAATGGATAGTGGACAGTGCCTTCAAGGTAAGGGTTTTGGAAGGAGGTTGGAACTCTCAGCATAGAGAGAATGGGGACAGAATGGAAAGGGAGAGGGAGGAACAGGAGAGAGAGACAGAGAGGGGAGAAAGAGAGGAGGGAGTAGGAGGAGGGGAAGGGAGGGAGAGAGGGCTTCCTGTTATCCTGCTACAGTGGGAATTTATAGGTGAACAAGTAAAAGGAGTGCAGAAGTGATCCATATGAGAGGGGTTAAAGTTCAAAACATTGGTAAGAATTCACCTGTAAGCTGGGTGTAGTGGGACACACCATAAGTCTCAGCACTCTGGGAAGCAGAGAAAGGAAGGTCTCTGAGTTTGAAGCCAGCCCTGTGGGAAGCAGAGAAAGGTAGGTCTCTGAGTTCGAAGCCAGCCCTGTCTGCATAGCAATTCCAAAACATGCAACACAGTGAGACCCTATCTTAGGTGTTGAAATTGTGTTTAGGTATATATATGATTGTTATATGTATAAATGCATGCATATACATTTATGCATATATGCACAGATTGGCACATATACAGTATGCATTTCTTTGTTTGAGTAGCTAATATGGCCAGGAAACAGTGATGTCTGTAAGCAAAAAAAGCACACCTTGCATCCAAAGCAGGACTTTAAGATTATTTTCTATTGCTCAATAAAGAATCTAGGAACTCTTAGATTAATGGCTGGCTCTAGGACCAAGGAAGGCAATATATAACACAGCTCTGATCATCCTGAGATGTCAGAAGGAAAGGAAGTGCTCAGAGTAGAATGAGCTCACAATGACAGAGTTATGGCAAGAATAAACAGCAGCCAGATAAAAATATGCCCATTGGCCAAAACCAGTAGGATCTAGGTGACAAAATTAAGAATTGTATTATAACTCAGTGTAAGGTAAATATCTCTGAGTCCACATTAAAGATTGACCTAGTAGATAATAAAATGAGACCAATCTCTCTTATAGAAGTGTTTAAATAAATTAGATCCTCTGCCCTCAAGATGGCATGACATTCCCCATTCATCATCAGCATCTGTGCATTGACCTCCCTTCTAAAATGTGTGGCATAGAGAAGAGAAACCGAAGTGACTTCACAGTAGAGCATCCTCACACACAGAACCAGATCAGGTGACCAAGGTCAGCATCAACAGCTCGTGTCATGTTGGTCCTTTGTATCCTGATGTAATGTGGTAAAACAAACATTTCAGGGCCAGTGGAAGGATCAAAGGGTGAAGATACTTGTCACCAAGATTGATGACATGAATCCAATCTGTAAAACCCACAGGAAAGAAGGGGAGAACTGACACCTATGAATTGTCCTCTGACCCCCCCATCAGGGCACTACTACAGCTGACATGAACATATATTCACTAACTGAATGAGTGTAGAGCTCTCTCTCTCTCTCTCTCTCTCTCTCTCTCTCTCTCTCTCTCAAAAAAAAGACACACACACAGAGGGGGAGGGATAGGAGGAAGAGGAGGAGGAGAAGGAAAAACACCACACTCCACCTCTGTGATCTTTCTCCCAAAACCAATAACAACAGCCTAATATTAGAAAAAATATGGGCTGGAGAGATGGCTCAGTGGTTAAGAGCACTGACTGCTCTTCCAGAGGTCCTGAGTTCAAATCCCAGCAACCACATGGTGGCTCACAGACATCTATGATGAGATCTGATGACCTCTTCTGGTGCGTCTGAAGACAGCTACAGTGTGGTTAAATAAATAAAAAAATCTTTGTGGGGTTCGCAAGAGCGGTGCTGGAACAAAAGGGGAAAATAAAATAAAAAAGAAAAGAAATAAAGAGAAAAAAAGAAAAATATATAAGAATAGAATGAGATAAATTGGAGATAAGTGTGCTCCTCACATACACCAACTGCAGGACCAGAGAGGGCTGCTGTGTCTGTGGCATGCAAATGTCCAGTAGAACTACCAGAAGACTTTTCTGCTCTCACCCACCAGAATTCCAGGAATACTGAGGCTCCAGGAACCAATACTCTTAAAAATTGACAAGTCTACAAAGCTTATAGCCAAGCAAATCTTAAAACCAGGTGTGGAAGTCCACACCTGTAATCCCAGCACCAGGAGATTACGGCAGGAACACAAAGAGTTTAAAGCCAATCAGGGCTGTATATAATAAGTTCAAGGCCAATGTAAACTAGTCAGAGAGGCATCCTGCTACCTCTCCTCTCATAGAATTTAAGGATGTGTGACATGTATAACATAATATGCTGAATGAGACCCCAGAAGGCAAGAGGACAGTAGAAAAACACTTAAGACCTGAGTGAAGACAGTGTATCTGAATAAACTTTGGTTAATAATGTATACATGTTGGTTCATTGCTGTTTCAAAAGTGTCCTATGAATATATAACTATTGAAGGAAACAAAGTGTGGAGTATATGGCAATGCTTTGTACTATTCTTGCTTATTTTTGTAAAAATAGTCTCTTAGAAAAGATACATACTTATTGTGTGTGTCTCATTCACTTTTGGTACTTTTGCAGTCATTAGAAATACTTCTAATTTAATTTTGTTTTAATGCTTTGCTAAATTAAGAGTTTAGAGGATGTAACTATGAAAGACTAACATGGAAAATAATAGCTAAATGATTAACCAAAATAATCAAAAGCTTAAAATTTAATAAATTTTAATATGATTTTAATTATGAAAGAATAAAATCATATTAAATAATACAGAGGACTATAACTGTATAGCTCATTTTCCATGTAGCTACTAGTAGTCAGGCATATATCCTTCTACTATCTCCATATTTATGAAATGTAATATACATAATATATTTTTATATTATTAAAAGTATATATGTCTTTACACAATTTTCATTTGCCACTTTATGTAACACTGTGCATAGATGCTTTTTCTAAATTAGTATATAATCTTACCACTCTAGATAATGTTACAACATTCCACATCTCATGGTCTTTGACCATGTATTCAATCATTTATGGATGAACGTTTATGGATCCTATTCAGGTTCTGTCTTACTTGGGATTACTCTTGTTCTGATGAATCATCATGACCCAAAGCAACGGGAAGGGGAGGGTTTATTTCATTCACAGTGGTATATAACAATTCACATCAAAAGCAGTGAGGTCAGGCACTCACACAGGCAGAACCCTAGAGGCAGGAGCTAATGCAGGGGCAATGGAGGGGTGCTGCTTACTGACTCGCTCCCCATGGCTTGCTCATAGTGCTTTCTTATAGAACACAGGACCACCAGCCCAGTGATATCCCTCCCCCTATGAGCTGGGTCCTCCCCTGCTATGTCCACTCCAGTGCAGTCTGCTTGGTAGGCCTAAGGGCCTGAAAGCACTCACGACGCAAAGAGTTTCAAGGAAACTCAGCCTCCTGGAACCTTGGCATTCCCATAGCTAGAATGCACCAGATTTGTCCCTGCAATATCATGGAGGGTCCTGCATGTTTTGTTACAGTGTTTTACTGGATAAGAGTTAGTAATCTCAGGACAAGCTTAGCAAAGTATACTTCGAATCTTCATTACAGCCAGGTATAGCAGCCTACACTGCATATTGGTGAATTCTTCTGACAAATGGAGATTCCATACAGATACTTAAAGGAACAGCCAAGTTACACTCATATGCAAGAATTTACCAAGGCCTAGGAAATAGGGGCCTCCTTCATTATTCATGAGAAGGTTTGCTAGAGTAGAGCCCCCTGGTGCTAGCTCTCACAAGGCCCAAAGCAACAGCATAATCAGGTATTTACTAAGAACCCCTGGTGATGGGTTTAACAATAGACTAGCATTATATCTGGCTCCATTCTAAATGGTAAACAGCGGCCTGGTCCCCGCCATCTTTTGATGTATGCATTCCTTTTGTTTTGTGTCTGCTTGGATGTGTCTGCTTGGCTTTTCTTGCTTTTTCTTCTGTGTAAAAAAGTCCGGTTTTCGTTTGGACATTACATTCAGATTCAACACACTCTCTCGTGTCACACCTGTTTGTCACCCCATTCCTGCCAATTCTATGCCCATCTGTCTGAGACCCTGATTAACACGGATTGAGGAGGGCCCACTGAGCCCGGTCCGTGGCACTCCCCCATTAATCAACAATTAAGAAAATGCCCTACATACTTGGATACAGCCATATCTTATGGAGTTCTTCTCTTAATTAAGGTTCCCTCCTCTTGAATGGTTTTCACTTGCTCCAAGTTGACATAAAACTAGCCAGCATAGATTGTTTCCAGTTTTTATTCCCTAAATCTTTTACAGATTTATACATGAGTACAACTTGGGGTAAGAAAGAGTACATTTCAGCTAATTACTATTGTAATTATTAGTGGTGATATTCTGTCTCCAAATATGTTCTGCCTCCTGTGTTTATGTGGCATATGGTTTTATAAGAGCTTCATCTAATTTTATGTAGCTGTTTTCATTTCCTTTCTCTGTGTCCTCAATGTTTAGAAACTCTTTGTCTAAACTCAGAGCAAATCTCCTGGCTAACAGGCTGTATAAATCGGTTCCTATCATTTCAGCTAGTATTTCCATATCCTTATTACAACGTTTTGTTTCTTTCTTTTGTTTTGTTACATAGACTAAGCTGGCTTCACCCTCATCCTCCAGTCTCAGCCCCCTAAGACTGTGTTACAGGCATTTTCCCACCATGCCAAATTTAACATTCTCTTTGGTAATCAAACCAATGGATTCAGTCTAAGTTGGGATACAAGTATTGGTTTTTTTGCTTTAAGATGGATAGCTCACTGCATTAACACTAATTATTAAATAGGTAATTATTCACTCAAATAACTGACATTAATGTTGTAATAGATTGCTTCTCTGGACCCCTTCCCATCTGTGTGTGAATGCTTCATTATGCTCCACCAGCTCATTCTTCACATGCCAACACCTTCTTCAGTTATAATGGTTTTGTAGCAAATTTCAACAGCTGGTGATGTCTGTGTCTGAATACTTTTTCACAATTGCAATGTTCTCTCCTTGCTTTTGAAGTAAAAATGTTAAATGCCTTGTTTCAGGGAGATCATTTCCAGGGAGGAAGGGATGACTTCTGTTTTTGAGGGTGGCATGGTAGCTATATGCCTTTTTGAGGATGGCATGGTAGCTATACTCAAGGCAGACATGAGCAACAGCCTCATCCTGCAGAGACATCTCTTCCTCATCCTTGGTGTCCCTCCATGAGAACTCCTCTACTTCCTTCAACAGTAATTTTTGGCTACCTAGATCCTTCTTTGGCTACAAAGACTTCACCTCTTTTCTGTATTTGAGGGGACCCAAAGACACTTTATTATTTTAACAAAAAATAAACAAAATAGCAAAAACAAACAAACAAAAAACCAAGAAAACAAACAAACAAACAAACAAAAAACCCAAGAAAACAAACAAACAAACAAACAAACAAAACCTTCATGTCTTTAAGTTGCCTCATGGGAGCAAGTTTAACTGCTATGAAATGTATTGTCTTTCAGTTATTTCTACAAAGTTGACCATAGAGAATTCTGGACATTTTAATTCTATCCCTGGGAAGGCAGAGACAGGAAGCTGTTGGGCCAACTAATCTAGCAGATTCAGTGACTAAAGTTTTGATAATTGTAATTAACAGAGGTGGATGGGGAGAATTATAGACCCAGCCCAAGGGGGATGGACAAGGGACAGTCTGAGGTCTTTGAGATAACCGGTTCTCAGTCTTGGGCATCCCAGACACCACTGGACACTTTGGAAGAGCTGAGAACAAGGTGGAGGCCCTGGGGGTGGCTCTGTCATCCCCAGACTGAAGGGAAGAGAGGGCAATGAGAGAGGGGGTACAAGGTGGCTCCCATGCAGGTGAGAGTCCTTGGTATGGTTCATAGCTGGAGCACGGGAAGGCCTTCCCACAGGAGATTAGACATGGCTCTTTAGGGGAAACCCCATCATTCAATCATGGCGGGCCTTGATGAGCAGAAACAGTCAATGGTTTTAGAGCTTTATTGTAAAAAGGAAGAGAGAAAGAGAGAAGGTAAAAAGAGGGAGAGGGCCAACCATGGCCATGTGGAGAGAAGGGGAAAGGGAGGGAGAGCTAGAGATGAGAGTAAGAAAGGTAAGAGATTAAGAGAGTGAGAATGAGCTCCTTTTATAGTGGGCTGGGCTACCTTGCTGTTGCCAGGTAACTGGAGAGGAGCATACCTGGCTACAGTTAAGTAACTGTGAGGGTGGAGTCTAGCTAGAATGCCAGGAGCTTGGGGCTTTGTCCTCATGACTGATAGTCACAGAATTATGGAGTTGGGAGCTCTGTGGTGTCAGGCACCTCTCTCTGGGTATGTGGCTCACTGTTCTGTCTCTTGTAGAGTTTTCTACTGGATCTCCAGAACAAGCCTCATTCAACCAAAACAGGCTGCCTTTCAGGGCCCCACATCCCCCTACATTTGTGTTTACTAATTGTCTTAGTTTGGGTTTCCATTGCTATGAGAAGACACTATGGCAACAGCAACATTTACAAAGAAAAACATTTAATTGTGACTGGCTTACAATTTTAGAGGTTTAGTGAATTAACATAATGGCAGAAAGTGTAGTAACACATGCTGGCAGAAAAGGTGCTGGAGAAGAAGCTGAGAGCTCTAATTCCTGATTGGCTGGCAGCAGGAAGAAGATTGAGACCCACTGGCCAGGTTTGAGGATCTGAAACCTCAAGGCCACACACTAGTGACCTCTTCTTCCAACAAAGAGATTCCTTCTTCTGCAAGGCCACATCTCCTCACAGTGCCATTCCCTATAGGCCTCTGCGAGCCATTTTATTCAAACCAGCACACTGGCTTTATTTAGTTTTACCAAATGCCTTTCCATCACTTTGGCACAAGCAACTATCTTTTCCTTCAGTATCTCTTCCTAATTGGTAAACGCTAATCTGTTTCACGGTGTCTTTGTTGGGGTGCAGGGGTCACCCCACAAACACCCATCTCCGTCAGACAGGAATGGTTTATTGAATGCACACCCTAAGACTGATTGATCAGGGCTATAGCTCAGGATTTGGAGCTGAGGCTATGACCTTGAACATTTTTTAGGGCTGGCTTATAAAGGAAAAGAAACGACAACAAACCACAAAAACCAGTGAGCTCATATGCAGGAACAGGAAGTGATGCCTAGTGGTTGGCTCTGACTGAAGCCATTTTATACATATCAGTTCATATTGATCTTTAATTTGATGGGTCCTACATAAAAGTTTGTGGTATTTCTTAAGATTACCAAACCTCATACAGAACATAACAGGATATGTGATCAGCATGACCCTGCTTTGAGTTAAGTTATTTTTCTTTATCAATGACAGGCAGGCATATTACAGCAACAATTCAAAATAGTTGGCAGTCATGTAACAAAATGGCTGCAGCAATGCTGGTGGGGCAGACTTAAACATTTTTTTTTCAAATTGCAGAATTTAATCAACCAAGTTGCTCATGAAAAACATACCCATAGACAGACAATAGAAACCAATAGAAAATATTTCACAGACATCTGGAGTTATACAAAGAAAGATCACTGATGTCTATGGTCATGGGTGATTTGATAATCTTAAATATTTACAGAAAACAAAAACAAAAACCAAACAGATCACCTAAGAATTTGCAGTAGCATGAAGAACATCACATATTTTTATTAGATATTTTCTTCATTTACATTTCAAATGCTAGCCCCTTTCCTAGTTTCCTCTCTGAAAGTCCCCTATACCCTCCCCCTGCCCTGCTCCCCAACCCACCCACTCCTGCTTCCTGGTCCTGGCATTCCCCTGTACTGGGGCATATGATCTTCTCAAGACCAAGGGCTTCTCTTCCCATTGATAGCCAACTAGGCCATGCTCTGCTACATATGCAACTAGAGACACAGCTCTGGGAGGTACTGGTTAGTTCATATTGTTGTTCCTCCTATAAGGTTACAGACCCCTTTAGCTCCTTGGGTACTTTCTCTTGCTCCTTCATTAGGGGGCCCTGTGTTCCATCCAATAGATGACTGTAAGCATCCACTTCTGTATTTGCCTGGCACTGGCATAGCCTCACAAGAGATAGCTATATCAGGGTCCTGTCAGCAAAATCTTTTTTTTTTCTTTTTTTCTTAGATATTTTCTTTATTTTCATTTAAAATGTTTTCCCCTTTCCTAGTTCCCTAGTTTTCTAGTTTCCCCCTCTGAAAATACCCCCTCCCCTTCCCCCTTCCCCTCCCCTCCCCCTGCTCCCCAACTTACCCACTCCCATTCCTGGTCCTGGCATTCCCCTATACTGGGGCATAGAGCCTTCATAGGACCAAGGGCCTCTCCTGTCATTGATGACCCACTAGGCCATCCTCTGCTACAGATATATCTAGAGCCACAAGTTCCACCATGTGTTTTCCCTGATTGGTGGTATAGATACAAGGAGTGCTGGGGGTACTGTTTAGTTCATATTGATGTTCCTCCTATGGGGCTTCAGTCCCCTTTAGCTCCTTGGGTATTTCTCTGGCTATTACATTGGGGAACTTGTGCTCTGTTCAATGTAGGACTGTGAGCATCCACGTCTGTATTAGTCAGGCTCTGGCAAAGACTCGCAGGAGAGAGTTATATCAAGCTCCTGTTAGCAGGATCTTGTTGGCATCTGCCTAGTGTCTGGGTTTGGTGGTTGTTTATGGGGTGGATCTCCAAGTGGAGCAGTCTGTAGATGGCCATTCCTTCAAGTTCTGCTCCAAACTTTGTCTGTGTAAGTCCATCCATGGATATTTGTTCCCCATTCTAAAAAGGAACAAAGCATCCACACTTTGGTTTTCCTTCTTCTTGAGTTTCATGTGTTTTGCAAATTATATCTTAGGTATTCAAATTTTTGGGCTAATATCCACTTATGAGTACGTGCATATCATGTGTGTTGTTTTGTGAATGGGTTACCACACTCAGGATGATATCCTCCAGATACATCCATTTGTCCAAGAATTTCATTAAATTCATTGATTTTAATGGCTGAGTAGTACTCCATTGTGTAAATGTATCACATTTTCTGTATCCATTCCTCTGTATCCATGTATCCATTCCTATGTATCCATGTATTCATTCCTATGTATCCATGTCCTCTGGACATCTAGGTTCTTTCCAGCTTCTGGCTATTATAAATAAGGCTGCTATGAACATAGTGGAACATGTGTCCTTATTAAAGTTGGAACATCTTCTTGGTATTTTCCCAGGAGAGGTATTCCTGGATCTTCCAGAAGTACCTTATCTAATTTCATGAGGAACCACCAAACTGATTTCAAGAGTTGTTGTAAAAGCTTGCAATCCCACAACCAATAGAGGAGTGTTCCTCTTTTTCCACATCCTTACCAGCATCTGCTGTCACCTGAATTTTTGATCTTAGCCATTCTGACTGGTGTGAGGTGGAATCTCAGGGTTGTTTTGATTTGCATTTCCCTGATGATTAAGGATATTGAACATTTTTTCAGGTGGTTTCTCAGCCATTCAGTATTCCTCAGTTGAGAATCCTTTGTTTAGCTCTGTACCCCATTTTAAATGGGGTTATTTGAATTTCTGGAGTCCAGCTTCTTGACCTCTTTGTATATATTGGATATTCGTCCCCTTTCAGATTTAAGATTGGTAAAGATCCTTTCCCAATCTGTTGGTGGCCTTTTGTCTTATTGACAGTATCTTTTGCTCTACAGAAGCTTTGCAATTTTATGAGGTCCCATTTGTCAATTCTCAATCTTACAGCACAAGCCACTGCTGTTCTGTTTAGGAATTTTTCCCCAGTGCCCATATCTTCGAGGCTTTTTCCCACTTTCTCCTCTATAAATTTCAGTGTCTCTGGTTTTATGTGGAGTTCTTTGATACACTTAGACTTGTGCTTTGTACAAGGAGATAAGAATGGATCAATTCGCATTCTTCTACATGATAACCTCCAGTTGTGCCAGCACCATTTGTTGAAAATGCTGTCTTTTTTTCCACTGGATGGTTTTACCTCCCTTGTCAAAGATCAAGTGGCCATAGGTATGTGGCTTCATTTCTGGGTCTTCAATTCTATTCTATTGATCTACCTGTCTGTCGCTGTACCAGTACCATGCAGTTTTAATCACAATTGCTCTGTAGTACAATTTGAGATCTGGCATGGAGATTCTACCGAGGTTATTTTATTATTGAGAATAGTTTTTGCTATCCTAGTTTTTTTGTTTTTTCCAGATGAATTTTTTTGGTCTTATTTTTTCTTTTTTTTTTCTTTTTTTTACTAGATATTTTCTTCATTTACATTTCAAGTGCTATCCCGTAAGTCCCCTATACCCTCCCCCACACCCTGCTCCCCTACCCACCCACTCCTACTTCTTCACCCTGGCATTTCGCTGTACTGGGACATATAAATATTGCTAGACCAAGGGGCCTCTCTTCCCAATAATGGTCAACTAGGCCATCTTCTAATACATATGCAGCTAGAGACAGGAGCTCTGGGGGTTCTGATTAGTTCATATTGTTGTTCCACCTATAGGGTTGCAGACCCCTACAGCTCTTGGGTACTCTCTCTAGCTCCTACATTGGGGACCCTGTGTTCTACCCTATAGATGACTGTGAGCATCCACTTCTGTATTTGTCAGGGACTGACAAAACCTCACAGGAGACAGCTGTATCAGGGTCCTTTCAGCAAAATCTTGCTGGCATATGCAACAGTGTCTGCATTTGGTGGCTGATTATGTGATGGACCCCCTGGGTGGGGCAGTCTCTGGATGGTCCATCCTTTCGTCTTAGCTCCAAACTTTGTCTCTGCAACTCCTTCCATAGATACTTTATTCCCTATTCTACGGATTTCCAGATGAATTTCCACATTGCCCTTTCTAACTCTGTGAAGAATTGAGTTGGAATTTTGATGGGGATTGCATTGAATCTGTAGATTGCTTTCATCAGGATAGCCATTTTGACTATATTAATCCTGCCAATCCATGAGCATGGGACATCTTTCCATCTTCTGAGATCTTCTTTAATTTCTTTTTTCAGAGACTTGAAGTTCTTATCATACAGATCTTTTACCTGCTTAGATAGAGTTATACCAAAGTATTTTATATTATTTATATATTATCACTATTGTGAAGGGTTTTGTTTCCATAATTTCTTTCTCAGCCTGATTATTCTTTGTGTAGAGAAAGGCCACTGATTTGTTTGAGTTAATTTTATATCCAGCTACTGCACTGAAGGTGTTTATCAGGTTTAGGAGTGCTCTGATGGAATTTTTAGGGTCACTTATATATACTATTATATCAATGCAAATAGTGATTGTACTGGATAGTTTTGTGTCAACTTGACACAAACTGGACTTATCACAGAGAAAGGAGCTTCAGTTGGGGAAATGACTCCACGAGATCCAGCTATAAGCCATTTTCTCAATTAGTGATCAAGAGGGGGGCCCATTGTGGGTGGGACCATCTTTGAGCTGGTAGTCTTGGGTTCTATAAGAGAGGAGGCTGAGCAAGCCAGGGGACACAAGCCAGTAAGTAACATCCCTCCATGGTCTCTGCATCAGCTCCTGCTTCCTGACCTGCTCATCCAGTCCTGACATCCTTTGGTGATCAACAGCAATGTGGAAAGTGTAAGCGGAATAAACCCTTTCCTTCCCAACTGCTTCATGGTCATGATGTTTGTGCAGGAATAGAAACCCTAAGACAGTGATATATTGACTTCTTCCTTTAAAATTTGTATCCCCTTGATCTGCTTTTGTTGTCGAATTGCTCTGTGGGTGGGACCATCTTTTACAGTTGAATTGCTCTGGCTAGGACTTCAAGTACTCTATTGAATAAGTAGGGAGAAAGTGTAGCCTTGTGTTGTTCCTGATTGTAGTGGGATTGATTCCAGCTTCTCTCCATTGACTTTGATGTTGGCTACTGGTTTGCTGTATTATGTTTAGGTATGGGCCTTGAATTCCTGATCTTTCCAAGTCTTTTATCATGAATGGGTGTTGGATTTTGTCAAATGCTTTCTCAGAATCTAAGGAGATAATCATTTGTTTTTGGTCTTAGACTATGTTTATATAGCTGATTAGGTTGATGGTTTTTTGTATAGTAAAACATCCAGGCATCCCTAGGATGAAGCCTTACTTGATCATGATGCATGATTGTTTTGATGTGTTCTTGGTTTCAGTTTGTGAGGATTTTATTGAGTATTTTTGCATGGATATTCATAAGGGAAATTGGTCTGAAGTTCTCTTTATTGGGTCTTTGTGTGGTTTAGGTATTAGTGTAATTCTGGCCTCATAGAATAAATTGGGTAGTGTACCTTTTGTTTCTATTTTGTGAAATAGTTTGAGGAGAATTGGAATTAGGTCTTCTTTGAAGGTCTGATAGAACTCTGCACTAAACCCATCTGGTCCTGGGCTTTTTTTGGTTGGGAGACTATTAATGACAGCTTCTATATCTTTAGAAGATGTGGGGCTGTTTAGATCTTTAATCTGATCTGTATTTAACATTGTTACCTTGTGTCTGTCTCGAAAATTGTCCATTTCATCCAGGTTTTCCACTTTTGTTGAGTATGGCCTTTTGTAGTAGGATCTGATGATGCTTTGGATTTCATCATGTTCTGTTCTTATATCTACTATTCTTCATATTTTTGAATTTCAATTGATTAGGATATTTTGGTAATATTAATTTTCATATTAAGAGATATTAAGGAAAAGTGATTGTTACTTCCTGTTAATTTTCTTGTTAGGAGTAGAATTACATTTGTGTGGGTTTGTTGAAAGATTACTTTCTTGCTTCTTCTAGGGTATAGTTTCATTGCCTGTGTTGGTGTTTTCCATCTATTATCCTTTGTAGGGCTGGATTTGTGAAAAGATATTGTGTAAATTTGGTTTGGTCATGGAATATCTTGGTTTCTCCATCTATGGTGATTGAGAGTTTTGCTGGGTATAGTAGCCTGGGCTGGCATTTGTGTTCTCAGGGTCTGTATGACATCTGCCTAGGACCTTCTAGCTTTCATAGTCTCTGGTGAGAAGTCTGGTATAATTCTGATAGGTCTGCCTTTATATGTTATTTGACACTTTTCCCTTACTGCTTTTAATATTCTTTCTTTGTTTAGTACATTTGGTGTTTTGACTATTATGTGATGGCTTCTGGTCCAGTCTACATGGAATTATGTAGGCTTCTTATATGTTCATGGGCATCTCTTTCTTTAGGTTAAGGAAGTTTTCTTCTATAATTTTGTTGAATATATTTACTGGCCCTTTAATTTGGGAATCTTCACTCTCATCTATACCTATTATCCTTAGGTTTAGTCTTCACATTGTGTCCTGAATTTACTGGATGTTTTAGGTTAGGAGCCTTTTGCTTTTTGCATTTTCTTTGACTGTTGTGTCCATGTTTTCTATGGTATCTTCTGCACATGAGATTCTCTGTTCTATGTCTTGTATTCTGTTGGTGATGCTTGCATCTATAACTTCTGATCTCTTTGCTAGGTTTTCTAACTCCAGGGTTGTCTCCCTTTGTGATTTCTTTATTGTTTCTAGTTCCACTCTTAGATCTTGGATAGTTTTGTTCCTTTCCTTTGCCTGTTTGATTGTGTTTTCCTGTAGCTCTTTAAGGGATTTTTGTGTTTTCTCTTTGTGTTCTCCTGTATGTCTTTAAAGGAGTCTTTTATGTCCTTCTTAACATCCTCTGTCATAGTGAGAAGTGATTTTAGATCTGAATCTTGCTTTTCAGGTGTGATGGTGTATCCAGGACTTGCTATGTTGGGAGAATTGGGTTCTGATGATGCCAAGTAACCTTGGCTTCTGTTTCTTATATTCTTATGCTTGGCCCCACATCTGGTAATCTTTAATGCTACCTGCCCTGGATATGTCTGACTGGAGCTTGTCCTTCCTGTGATGCTGGTTGTGTCAGAACTCCTCTGAGTCAAGCTGTCTCTGTGTTCTTATGATTCTGGGACCCTGTAATCCTGAGATCCTGGGTGTGTCCAAGTTCCTGGGAATCAAGCTGCCTTTAGGACCTTGAAATTCTGTGTGACCAAGTTCCTGGAATCTTGGGATCCTCTGATCCTGGGCATGTTAGAGTGCCTGGGAGTGGAGCTGTCTCTGGGTGTTGTGGAGTTTGCTCCCAAGGTCTGCTCAGGATGCTGGCCCAGACAGACCGGAAGGAACCCGTGCCACTGGTCTGGTGGAGTTCCTGGGTGCCTGGGTCCCTCAGGTCCCAGTTACTCCCGGTGTTGGGGACAGATGTTGAGCCCTCCTCACCTCTGATTCTCTGGTCCGGAGCGCATTGGAGTGCCTAGGAGTGGAGCTGCATCTGGGTGTTGTAGGGTTAGCTGCAGAGTGTGCACCCAAGGTCTGCCCAGGGTGCTGGCCCAGACCCCTTTGCTGAATTCTTATAGATATAACATTCTTTTTATTGTTTTCTACAAACAAATTCCATCACTGTCCCCTCAACATATCATTGCCATTATTGGCTTTGTGCTGGTTTATTATACAGGAGAGGCCTGGTGTTTTTTTTTGTTTGTTTGTTTTGTTTTTTTTTTTTTTTTTTTTTTTTTTTTTTTTTTTTTTTTTTTTTTTTTTTTTTTTTTTTTTTTTTTTTTTTTTTTTTTTTTGGTTTTTCGAGACAGGGTTTCTCTGTGTAGCCCTGGCTGTCCTGGAACTCACTTTGTAGACCAGGCTGGCCTCGAACTCAGAAATCCGCCTGCCTCTGCCTCCTGAATAAAGCCTTCTTCACCTTTGCAGCGCAGAAATCCCATCAGATAACATTCTGTCTGAGGCACTGGTCTGCCAGATTTCTGTCTTCATTTTCCACTTAATTGTTACTTCTCTGCCCTTCCCTCTATAGTCTAGTTTTGCTTTGGCTTAGAAACTACTCACCTGTCTTCTCTTTCTTCCATGATTTCTGTCCCTGTGTTCTATTGTGTTCTGTTTTGTTTCTAATGAGAGTTCCTTTTTAAACTGAATCCTACACACTGCTGATTGGGTTCTCAGCAAGGACACATTCTGTCAATTAGTCTAATGAGATTGAATTTTGAAAGTCATGCCTCCTAGTGCCAGGCAGGTTTTGTTTTTTATGCTCCCATTACCAAGCTATCCCAAGAGTGCCTGAAGTTCTCTTTTCAAAGGCTTATTCTACATCTCCCACTACTTCCTCTCTCGTCACTCCAGTGAGATCCAGCAGTCTCTAGCTTAGCTTTCCCTGTTCTTGTTGCCAAAGCACACAGTGGCCAGCCTCTCCCTTTGCATGCTCACAGTTGCTCTCCCTGTTCTCTGGGGGTGTATGAGCCATACAAGCAGGAACAGCAGCTGAGGCGTCTGCTCGGTTGCTGCTGTTTTTATATTATTTGCCAATCTTTTTCTTTTAGACTTGGATTTCTTAGTAGCTTATATCCATTGTACACAATAGGTTTCAGGAATACATTTTTATAACATTATGATGCAATTGAATCACATCTCCAGCATTCTCTCCTGTCCTCTACCCACCCACCCTTCTATGTTTCCAACTCATCCCCTTTATTTTATACCTTAAAAAAATAATGTCTCAACTTTATTCTGTTGTGGGGATCTCTCTGGAATAAGCACAATGAGAGTGGAAGAGGGGAATGTCACAGGTGGATGGATGCCAGGTTAGGTCCTAAAACCTTTGATACTGGGTCTAGTTTGTATTTTATTCTCTATAATGACAAGGTGGGGCAGGCAAGCAAGCAGGAGTTTACATAAAAGTGGCAACCAGAAGGGTAGTTCAGGGCAACAGCTATTTTTCAGCCCTCCCCCCCCCCCCTTTTTTTTCAGCTATTTCTTCAGGTCATTCTGTTCCAGGTAGCAAGTGAAGTCACGCTTGACAAATAGGTGAGCAAGCAGTGCTTTAAGCCAATCACGAAGTAAATTAATAAATCAGTATCTAATCATAGCTCCTACTTCAATTTCATTCTGGTTTTCCCCTGGAGCAGTACTGAGGGCTTGTTAACAAAAGAACAGGCTCCTTGGCAGTAGTTACACCACTGAAGAAAATATCTCCCTCTTCCTGGGGACCATGCATAAATCTCAGGTAGAGGAGGGGCATCATGAGCTCCTCCTCCTCTTTTAGTATGCATCCCTTAAGAAGCAGAAGAAAGGGCCTTCTTTGTACTCTTGTTTAATCAGGTGCAGACAGCAGCCCTAGTCTTTGGGAATAGTGAACAAATAGCAGAAATTCATTGTCAAAATGACTGGGTTTAACACATCTGCCTCTAGGTTCCTGTTCCCTTAAGACTGGTTCTCAATCTCTGGGTCTCAACCCATTTTGGAGGTCTTATATTATCCTACATATCAGATATTTACATTAAAATCTGTAACAGTAGCAAGATTACAGTTACAAAGTAGCCTCAGAATGGTCCATTCTTTCCTCTTAGCTACAAACTTTGTCTCTGTAACTCCTTCCATGGGTATTTTGTTCCCTATTCTAAGGAAGAATTAAGTATCCACACTTGGTCTTCCTTCTTGATTTTCTTGTGTTTTGCAAATTGTATCTTGGGTATTCTAAGTTTCTGGGCTAATATCCACTTATCAGTGAGTGCATATCAAGTGACTTCTTTTGTGATTGGGTTACCTCACTAAGGATGATATCCTCCAGACACATCCATTTGCCTAGGAATTTCATAAATTCGTCGTTTTTAATTGCTGAGTAGAGGCTGGTGGGATGGCTCAGCGGGTAAGAGCACCTGACTGCTCTTCCAAAGGTGATGAGTTCAAATCCCAGCAACCACATGGTGGCTTACAACCACCCGTAATGAGATCTGACGCCCTCCTCTGGTGCTTCTGAAGTCAGCTATAGTGTACTTATGAATAATAATAAATGAATCCTTGGACCGGATTGAGCAAGTGGGACAGACCGGAGTGAGCGGGGCTGAATGGGGAGGGCCGGAGCCAGCGGGCCAGCTGGAGCAAGGGGGGGGGGGGTTGTGGGGGGGGCAACTGGAGCGAGCAGGGCCGACCGGGGCAGATCACAGCGAGTAGGGTTGACCGGAATGAGGAAAAAAGAATTGCTGAGTAGTACTCCATTGTGTAAATGTAACACATTTTCTGTATCCATTCCTCTGTTGAGGGACATTGGGGTTCTTTCCAGCTTCTGGCTATTATAAATAAGGCTGCTATGAACATAGTGGAGCATGTGTCCTTATTACCAGTTGGAACGTCTTCCTCACCCAGGAATCCATCCCATAATCAGCCACCAAATGCAGACACTATTGCATATACCAGCAAGATTTTGCTGAAAGGACTGATATAGCTGTCTCTTGTGAGGCTAGGCCAGTGCCTGGCAAATACAGAAGTGGATGCTCACAGTCATCTATTGGATGGTAACAAGACTCCCAATGGAGGAGCTAGAGAAAGTACCCAAGGAGCTGAAGGGGTTTGCAACCCTATAGGTCGAACAACAATATGAAATAATCAGTATCCCCAGAGCTCATGTCTCTAGCTGCATATGTAGCAGAAGGTGGCCTAGTCGGCCAATATTGGGAAGAGAGGTCCCTTGGTCTTGCAAACTTTATATGCCCCAGTACAGGGGAATGCCAGGGCCAAGAAGTAGGAGTGGATGGGTAGAGGAGCAAGGCAGGGGGTTAAGGGGGAAAGGCATAGGGGACTTTGGGGATAGCATTTGAAATGTAAATGAAGAAAATATCTAATAAAAACATGAAAAAACAAACAAACAAAAAACAAAGTAGCAACAAAATAATTTTATGGTTGGAGGTCACCACAACATGAGGAACAGGATTAAAGCACTGCAGCATTAGGAAAGGTTGAGAACCATTGCCTTAAGGAATTCAGACTTGGTTTGGCTGTCTCATGGCATGTTGGACTTCATGGAGAAGATGTGAACACAGGATTCTTCCTCTCTTGCAACTCCCTGAGCTCTTGTGTAGGAAAAAGGAATTCTCCTACTTTACCTAAGCAGACTTGCTCCTCAAAAGTCACAGATATGGCTGCAGAAAGAAAGAAAGAGAATTGGGTGGTCTTATAAGCGCCTATCAAACCCTCACATGGTCATCATCAGTGTAACCTCAGGGCTGTGCACCCATCTATATGTAGTCTACAGTCCTGATGCACCGCTGTGGCAGCACTTTTCCCACCCCCCTCCCTTTCTTCAGGTCTCTCTTATCAAAACTGACTTTTCTAAGGCTTAAGGTGAAGGTTGTTAGAGCACACATTTGGGGAATTGTATTCAGTGCCAACCTACTCTCTTCCCATCCTTATCCTAAATTCTTAAAATTGCTTCACATCTGGTCAAGATTTTAAAAAGTTATTTCATTATTTTATGATACGTGTATTTTGCCTGCATGTATGTCTATGCAACACACACATGCTTGGTAGAGTTACAGATAGCTGTGAGTTGCCATAAAAGCTTTACAGAAGCTTTGCAATTTTATAAGGTCCCATTTGTCAATTCTTGATCTTACAGCACAGGCCATTGGTGTTCTGTTTAGGAATTTTACCCCTGTGTCCATATCTTCAAGAGTTTTCCACACTTTCTCCTCTATGAATTTCAGTATCTCTGGTTTAATTTGGAAGTCTTTGATCCACTTAGACTTGAGCTTTGTACAAGGAGATAGGAATGGATCAATTTGCATTCTTCTACATGTTGACTGCCAGTTGTGCCAGCACCATTTGTTGAAAATGCTGTCTTTTTTCCACTGGATAGTTTTAGCTCCCTTGTCAAAGATAAGGTGACCAAAGGTGTGTGGGTTCATTTCTGGGTCTTCAATTCTATTCCATTGATCTACATATCTGTTGCTGTACCAGTACCATGCAGTTTTTATCACAATTGCTCTGTAGTACAGCTTGAGGTCAGGCATGGTGATTCCACCAGAGGTTCTTTTATTATTGAGGATAGTTTTTGCTATCCTAGGTTTCTTATTATTCCAGATGAATTTGCAAATTGCCCTTTCTATCTCAGTGAAGAATTGAGTTAGAATTTTGATGGGGATTGCATGTAATCTGTAGATTGCTTTCGGCAGGATAGCCATTTTGACTATATTAATCCTGCCAATCCTGAGCATGGGACATCTTTCCATCTTCTGAGATCTTCTTCAATTTCTTTCTTCAGAGACTTGAAGTTCTTGTCATACAGATCTTTCACTTCCTTTGTTAAAGTCACATCAAGGTATTTTATATTATTTGTGACTATTGTGAAGGGTGTTGTTTCCCTAATTTCTTTCTCATCCTGTTTATCTTTTGTGTAGAGAAAGGCCACTGATTTGTTTGAGTTAATTTTATATCCAGTTACTGCGCTGAAGCTGTTTATCAGGTTTAGAGGTTCTCTGGTGGAATCTTTAGGGTCACTTATATATACTATCTTATCATCTGCAAATAGTGATATTTTGAGTTCTTCCTTTCCAATTTGTATCCCTTTGATCTCCTTTCGTTGTCGAATTGCTCTGGCTAGGACTTCAAGTACTATATTGAATAGGTAGGGAGAAAGTGGGCAGCCTTGTCTAGTCCCTGATTTTAGTGGGATTGCTTTCAACTTCTCTTCTTTTACATTGATGTTGGCTACTGATTTGCTGTATATTGCTTTTTATTATGTTTAGGTATGGGCCTTGAATCTCTGATGATGACTTTTATCATGAATCCCATGATGATGGCTTTTATCATGAATGGGTGTTAGATTTTGTCAAATGCTTTCTCAGCATCTAATGAGATGATTATGTGATTTTTGTCTTTGAGTTTGTTTATATAGTGGATTACATTGATGGATTTCTGTATATTAAACCATCCTGCATTCCTGGGATGAAGCCTACTTGGTCATGATGGATGATCGTTTTGATGTGTTCTTGTATTCAGTTTGCGAGGATTTTATTGAGTATTTTTGCATCAATATTCATAAGGGATATTGGTCTAAAGTTCTCTTTCTTTGTTGGATCTTTGTGTGGTTTAGGTATCAGAGTAATTGTGGCTTCATAGAACAAATTGGGTAGAGTACCTTCTGTTTCTATTTTGTGGAATAGCTTGAGGAGAGTTGGAATTAGGTCTTCTTTGAAGGTCTGATAGAACTCTGCACTAAACCCATCTGGTCCTGGGCTTTTTCTGGTTGAGAGACTATTAATGACTGCTTCTATTTCTTTTAGGGGAAACGGGACTGTTAAGATTGTTAATCTGTTCCTGATTTAACTTTGGTACCTGGTATCTGTCTAGGAAGTTGTCCGTTTCATCCAGGTTTTCCAGTTTTGTTGAGTATAGCCTTTTGTAGTAGGATCTGATGATGTTTTGGATTTCCTCAAGATCTGTTGTTATGTCTCCTTTTTCATTTCTGATTTTGTTAATTTGGATACTGTCCCTCTGCCCTCTAGTTAGTCTGGCTAAGAGTTTAATCTGTCTTGTTGATTTTCTCAAAGAACCAGCTCATGGTTTGGTTGATTCTTTGAATAGTTCTTTTTGTTTCCACTTGGTTGATTTCAGCTCTGAGTTTCATTATTTACTGCTGTCTACTCCTCTTGGGTGGATTTGCTTCGTTTTGTTCTAGAGTTTCTAGGTGTGCTGTCAGACTGCTACTATATGCTCTCTCTAGATTCTTTTTGGAGGCTCTCAGGGCTATGAGTTTTCCTCTTAGGACTGTTTTCATTGTGTCCCATAAGTTTGGGTATGTTGTGGCTTCATTTTTATTAAACTCTAAAATGTCTTTAATTTCTTTCTTTATTTCTTCCTTGACCAAGGTACCATTGAATAGAGTGTTGTTCAGTTTCCATGTGAAATTTGGCTTTCTATTATTTATGCTATTATTGAAGTTCAGCCTTAGTCCATGGTGATCTGTTAGGATGCGTGGGATAATTTTAATTTTTTTTTTTTTTTTTGGTTTTTCGAGACAGTGTTTCTCTGTATAGCCCTGGCTGACCTGGAACTCACTTTGTAGATCAGGCTGGCCTCATACTCAGAAATCCACCTGTCTCTGCCTTCCAAGTGCTGGGATTAAAGGAGTGCGCCACCACACTCGGCCCTAATTTCAATATTTTTTATCTGTTAAGGCCTGTTTTGTGACCAATTATATGGTCAATTTTGGAGGAGGTACCATGAGGTGCTGAAAAGAAGGTATATCCTTTGGTTTTAGTATAAAATGTTCTGTAGATATCTATTAAATCCATTTGTTTCAAAACTTCTGTTAGTGTCCATGTGTCTCTGTTTAGTTTATGTTTCCAGGATCTATACATTGGTGAGAGTGGGGTGTTGAAGTCTCCCACTACTATTGTGTGAGGTGCAATGTGTGCTTTGAGCTTTACTAAAGTTTCTTTAATGAATATGGCTGCCCTTGCATTTGGAGCATAGACATTTAGAATTGAGAGTTCATTTTGGTGGATTTTACCTTTGATGAGTATGAAGTGCCCCTCCTTGTCTTTTTTGATGACTTTGGGTTGCAAGTCAATTTTAATTGATATTAGAATGGCTACTCCTGCTTGTTTCTTCGAGCCATTTGCTTGGAAGACTGTTTTCCAGACTTTTACTCTGAGGTTGTGTCTGTGTCTCTGAGGTGGGTTTCCTGTAAGCAGCAAAATGTTGGGTCTTGTTTGTGTAGCCAGTCTGTTGATCTATGTCTTTTTATTGGAGAATTGAGTCCATCGATGTTAAGAGATATCAAAAAAAAGTTAGTGTTACTCCCTGTCATTTTTGATGTTAAAGATGGGAGTCTGTTCTTGTGGCTGTCTTCTTTTAGTTTTGTTAAAGGATTACTTTCTTATTTTTTTCTAGGGTGTAGTTTCCATCTTTGAGTTGGTGTTTTCCCGTTATTATCCTTTGCAGGGCTGGATTCATGGAAAGATATTGTGTGAATTTGGTTTTGTCATGGAATACTTTTGTTTCTCCATCTATTGTAATTGACAGTTTTGCTGGGTATAGTAGCTGGGGCTGGCATTTGTGTTCTCTTAGTGTCTGTATAACATCTGTCCAGGATCTTCTGGCTTTCATAGTCTCTGGTGAGAAATCTGGAGTGATTCTAATAGGCCTGCCTTTATATGTTACTTAGCCTTTTTCCCTTACTGCTTTCATTATTCTGTCTTTATTTAGTGCATTTGTTGTTCTGATTATTATGTGTCAGGAGGAATTTCTTTTCTGGTCCAGTCTGTTTGGAGTTCTGTAGGTTTCTTGTATGTTCATGGGCATATCTTTCTTTAGGTATGGGAAGTTTTCTTCTATGAATTTGTTGAAGATATTTGCTGGCCCTTTAAGTTGAGAATCTTCATTCTCATCTACTCCTATTATCCGTAGGTTTGGTCTTCTCATTGTGTCCTGAATTTCTTGGATGTTTTGAGTTAGGATCTTTTTGCATCTTGCATTTTCTTTGATTGTTGTGTCTATGATCTCTATGGAATCTTCTGCACCTGAGATTCTCTCTTCCATCTCTTGTATTCTGTTGTTGATGGTCATGCTTCCTGATTTCTTTCCTAGGTTTTCTATATTCAGAGTTGTCTCTCTTTGGGTTTTCTTCAGTGTTTCTACTTCCATTTTTAGATCTTGAATGGTTTTCTTCAATTCTATCACCTGTTTGGTTCTGTTTTCCTGTAGTTCTTTAAGGGATTTTTGTGTTTCTTCTACCTCTTTAGCAGTCTCTGCCTGTAGCTCTTTAAGGACTTCTACTTGTTTAGCAGTGTTCTCTTGTGTTTCCTTGAGGGATTTTGTATTTCCTCTTTAAGGGCTTCTACCTGTTTAGCAGTGTTCTCTTGTAGTTCCTTGAAGAATTTTTGTTTTTCTTCTTTAAGGGCTTCTGCCTGTTTAGCATTGTTCTCCTGTATTTCTTTAAGTGTGTTATTAATGTCCTTGATGAGATATGATTTAAAAATTTGTGTCTTGTTTTTCGGGCATGTTGGGGTACCCAGGACTTGTTGCAGTGGGCGTACTATGTTCTGATGATGCCCATTGTTCTTGGTTTCTGTTAGTAAGATTCTTACGTTTGCCTCTCACCATCTGGAGATTTCTGATGTTAATGTCCAAGCTGTCACTGGTTTGAGCTTGATCCTCCTATGATTCTGTTAGCCTCTGACAGCACTTCTGGTAGACCAACTCTCCCCTGAGATCCAGTGATCAGAGTGCTCTCTGCAGGCAAGCTTTTCTCTTGCAAGTCAGGTGTCCAGCAGAGTGGAACTCTGATCCACTTCCTGAGTTCTAGGGCCAGAACTCTCCCAGAAGGCTGCCTCTCTTCCATAATCTCGAGGTGATCCCAAGGTCCTGGGGTGTGGAGAGCACACAAGCAGCTCCAGCTGCCTCCGCTGTGCTCAGAAGGAAGTTGGTGGGGGTGGCCCTGGCTGGAAGAGACCCCAGCCTCTGTTTGGGCAGAGTTCCTCTCTTCCTGCTGCCGCTGGCACCAGACCCTCAGAGATTCCCAAAGCCGACACTGCCACTCCACTCACCCGTAACCCCAAGGTGATCCCAAGGTCCTGGGTTGTGGGGAGCACACAAGTGACCCTAGATGCCCCCATGGGCTCAGAAGGAAGGTGGCAGGGGTGGCCCTGGCTGGAAGAGATCCCAACCTCCAGTTGGGCGGAGTTCCCCTGTTCCCGCTGCTGCTGGCACCAGACCCTCTGTGATTCGCAAAGCCAACACTGCGCTCTACTCACCTGTAACCCCAAGGTGATCCCAAGGTACTGGGGTGTGGAGAGCACACAAGCATCCCTAGCCACCTCCGCTGGGCTCAGAAGGAAGGTGGCAGGGGTGGCCCTGGCTGGAAGAGATCCCCTTGGGTTTTCTTTAGTGATTCTATTTCTACTTTCATGTCTTGAACTGTTTCTATAATTTCATTCCACTGTTTGTGTTTTCACAGACTTCATTAAGAGATTTATTTTCACTCATTTTAAAGTACCTGAATGTATTCATAATATTTTTATGACATAAAATATCATACAATTGCTATTTTGAAGTTCTTGCTNAGAGATCCCCTTGGGTTTTCTTTAGTGATTCTATTTCTACTTTCATGTCTTGAACTGTTTCTATAATTTCATTCCACTGTTTGTGTTTTCACAGACTTCATTAAGAGATTTATTTTCACTCATTTTAAAGTACCTGAATGTATTCATAATATTTTTATGACATAAAATATCATACAATTGCTATTTTGAAGTTCTTGCTTCAGATGTATTGTATTTCTTAAGGTCTACTGTAGTCTGGGTAGTGGGTTCTAGTGGAAGCACATTGTCTTAGCTGTTAATGCTTTTTTGTGTGTGGATTTGCTCTGGTGTATAGGTATCTGAGGTTGGTATGATTGCAGTGATTGTAGGTGTTAATATCTCGTCTTGTCTTTGTTGAATGGGTGTTCCACTCTCTAACTTCTGTTGCCCTCCCTCTCTGGATCTTAGGAAAGTTTGTTGGCTGTGGGTGGCCTGGTAGAGATTATGTCTGTAGGTAGGTGGCAGAGGGAAATAGAGGTGGATTAGGAGAGAAGACTGAGAGGGGCTTCAGGAAAGAACTATGGAGATTCTGTCCACCCCAGCAAGTGGTGTCCCCAGGGAGTTAGACGTGTGGTTGGAAGAGGAGAGTCTTTGAGTAGTTTGCAGTAAGGCAAAGAATAATCTAGAAAGACAGGGATAAAAGAACTGGAGGAATCCTGGATCTGGACCAAGTGTAGGAGTCTCTGGTGAATGGAGTTGAGGTGGGAAGAGGAACACTTAGAAGCAAGTTGTTCTGGAGCTCAGCATGAGAATAGAGAGATGGTAATTAAGGACATGAAGGATGCTGGGAATCACCTGCCTTGGTTCTAGTTAGTGTGGTTACTGTCTGCTCCAGAAAGAGAGTGTTTCTAGCTATGGGAGGCTGTCACAAAGGGCTGTTTCCAAGTTTTAATTCTATTTTAATGGTACTTTGGTTCCTGTAAAATTGAATACATGAGCACATGCGCACGTGCGTGTGCGCGCGCGCGCGCGCGCACACACATACACACACACACACACACACACACACACACACACGCTCACTCATTCACTCATTCACTCACATTTGCAAACTAGAGACTTTGAGATACATACATAAAACTATATAGAGCATATCTCTGACAGCTGGATATCACAAAAAGTTGCTAATAGTATTTGCTACTCTGAAGATGAGAAATTAGTTGGCTCTTAGAAAACAAATGTAAGCAAAGAAATGTATATTCCTGTTTGATTGCTTTTAGATTTTGTACAGTGCATATAGTAAAATCTATTAAAAATCAAAATAGCATTCCCTAAACCCCAAGAGACTGTTAGACTTTTAATAACCAGTGGAAAAAGAAGGGCTGGTGAGATGGCTCAGCGGGTAAGAGCACCCGACTGTTCTTCCAAAGGTGAGAAGTTCAAATCCCAGCATCCACATGGTGGCTCACAACCATCCGTAACTAGATCTGGCGCCCTCTTCTGGAGTGTCTGAAGACAGCTACAGTGTACTTACATATAATACATAAAATAAATCTTAAAAAAAAAAAAGAAAAGAAAAGAAAACTATGAAATAATACCTTTATATTTCTGAAGGGAAATTGTTATCATATGGAATTTACACGTAGTCAAACTATCAGGCATTAGGCAGAACGTTATTTAGATATTTATGACATAAAGTTTAGAATATACCTTCTGCTACATTTCTCAGAAAGTCACTAGAAAATGTCTCAAATATGGAACAAATGAGCATAAAAGCACAGAGATGAAGGAACATAGAAAACCCCGTCTAGGAGATGAGATGAATTCTCAGGTGAAGGAGTGCCTCAAACCTAACAGGTGTCCAATCCATTGTGAGCAGGCGGAAGTCTTCCATGTAACTTCTTCCAAAATGTGAAGTGAGTAGAGCCCCAACGGTCAAGCAGAAAGCTAGCTCAAGCCACTTCTGACCCTGTTTGCTCCCAGATGCATTCCTCATTGGTCCCTAGCTCTGCATGTTCAGTAGAGATGGCCCACTGGTGGATCTTAGCATCCCATGTAAGCACACTATGCCTGAAAGCTATGGTAAGGGTTATGGCAAAGAAAATCAGTGATTTCTTTATTCCTCTTTCTAGGCCAACTTCTTCAGTATTTTCTTCACTCCATTTTCTACCTCCAGCCATCCTTAGACACAGATGCTGCAGGTTCAGACCCTGGGGTACAGTGATACCACCTTTCTGCCTTTCTTCTCTGTCCTTGAGAGAAAAGCTAATCCTCGTGGTGCTATTGCTACCACGTTAATTACTTCATTGTCTCATTTTTGTTCCCCAGGTGCTCATTGTGTTCCAAATCTTTGCATTAAATTCCCTTTCATGTGAATTCTTGAAGTGCTTTCTGCTTTTCACAATGAGCGCTGGTATATGTTCAAATTGGAGGAAAGTGATAGGAAGCTAAGAATAGCAGCAAACCCAAATAATTAATAGCAGAGACCAAAATTTGGGCAAGAACGGGTAGTTGTTCATATATTACTATGTAGTTCATGTCTCATTTTTATTTATATAAATCAAATAATACAGATTATTCATGCTGCTATAAATAAGAGACATAAGCTCATCTGTTTGCCCAAACTTCACAACATGATAGACCAGGCCATAGGATTTCTCCTATAAAGCAGGAAAGAGACTCCTTTCACTTCAAGTGCTAAGGGTACGTTCTCCCATCTGGTAACAAAGGTGAAAGGAAGAACATGAGCCTTGGAGAAGGAAGCACAAAACATCATGTCTGTCGTGCTGTGTTTCTGAAGCCTCCTTTCCCAAGTCAGTGGGAAAGATGAGGGGAAATCAAGTCCAGGGGACTGACCCGCCTTTGCTCTGGCTTTGGAAATCTAAGAAGAGTAGCTCTCCAAACAGGCATCAGAGCCACCTAGATCAGTCTAGCTGCAACTATGAATTTTAATTGTGAACTTCTCAGGGGTGGCAGGTGGAGAAAACTCCAGCTTTGGGTAGCTGTGATTTAATGGACACAACACTCTGAATGAGATGGGGAGATGTTCAGAAAGCTGTAAGGAAGCCAAATGAGTCCAAGATTATGAGAACAAGCTCATTCCCACAAAGAGCCCAGGTCTAGTAGTGAGATCAGACAAAAGGTACAGTGCTTAACACTGAGACCAAGAAAATCCTGCTTTCCACCATTCTCTCAACAACCACCTCCAAAAAAATTCCAGATTCCTCCTGCCCCCACCCCCACCAAAAAAAATCAGGTGGAGTGGAATAGTCCCATCTCGCAAAAGATGTTACATTGATATGAACCCAATTGGAAAGCAGAATGCACACACATCTTAAGTAAAAGAAGATAAATTGTGTTACCCCCAACCCCAAAAGAACTTTTTTCTTGCTCATCCTACCATTTCAAATTAAATTAGGTTCATACCAGTGTCTGTGTTTCTTGACTCTCCAGGAGGCATAATAAAGCTAGGTTTTCTTGCTCACCGGAGTTACGGTGGAGTCTATTTGCTACCTCACAACAAAAAGCTTTAGTGTTAGAAGCAAAGGTCTTATCTGCAAGCACGCTAGAGCATGGGGAGCTTAAATGTCAGAGCAGAGGTTAAAGCTGAAGACAGTTTTAACTCCACTTGACCTTAGTGGAAATCTTGATATCTTGACAAGGACTCATCTCCCTGCATTTGGACTCTAGCTTCTACTCCCCTCCCAAAATCTAATGACGCAGCACTATACTTTGCCCACACAGATATGCTGGATGCATATTACAGACAGATATGGCTATTCAGATTATGCTCACAATGACAGATGGCTAGAAATGGGAGTTTACTTTACATCGGGTCATCTGTAAAAATAAACCAAAGAGGGACCCCAAGTTCCCTGTGGTATCTATCCATAGAACAGTCTCGGTTGCAAATTTGTAATGAGTTTGGTTGCAGCCTACTTTGTAGAAGGATCATAACAGTAAAAGTCTGATGAAAACACAGTATGTCAGTGGACAAGAGAATGTTTCGCTGCTGGGTATAAGGATGCCAGCATGCCTCTAATCTCAGCACTTAGAGGTGTGGGTAAGGTAAGTGCCATGAATTTGAGACTGAAGTACTTAGTAAGTACCAGGCCAGCAAGGATACATAACCATGTGTGTAGGGAAGGGGATTATGTTCAATAGGGATGACTCAGAATTCAGCACTTGCTGAGGGCAGAAGGAAAGCCATCCCTCCCATGAGGGTGACTTCCCTTTGTAATTTGAGGAGACCCTGCCTATCCAAGACCTTTTGTGTCACCATTTACCTTTCTGTATGGTTTGGATCCTTATCTCTGTAGGCCCCTCAACAAAACCTTGGAGTTGGGTACTTTGCGATTTGTAACTTTCCTTTAGATAGATCTCTCCCTGTCATTTTTACAGTGTGTGATAGATGACACAGATGAGAAGCTGTGGTTCCCAGAATTAGAGCAAATCTACAAGGTCACATTACTGGAATATGAGGAGCTAGAATTCAAAACCTAGTCTCGCATATGCAAATCCTTTTCCACTCCAATTCCTCCTCGGATTGATCTGATTTGCAACAGGGCAATAGTTCTCCAACCTTAACTGTACCCCGGCAAATTACTCATGCTTTTTTCTTTATCATCGAAAAGGAGTTTGTGAAGAGTCACTGTCAGAAACCCTTATTCTGTTGGACTCACTGCCCTTCTAAATTTAACTCTCTAGCAAATTATGCACAGGCAGAAATTCCTTGGCCTGCAAGCTTTAGATTCTGAAATTTTCTGCAGTGCATGACAGACCTTTTTGGTCTCATTGTATCAATGATGTCGTTTCAAAGAATGCTTTGCGAATAGATGTCACCTGATTGATGGGATCAGATGCGACATGAGACAATCAAGTATCAGTTTAAGGACCAAAGCAGAGAAACACCTGATGCTCTCTGAGGTTCAAAAAAAGCAAGGTGTCTATCACTAATGATACAAATGCAATTGATAGTATGATGTGTGCTTATTCACTACACATGAGGAAAGTTTCTGTGAGGGTCTGAAATCGAATATTTCCTTTGTATTCCAAAGCTAGCTCCAATCCAGCAATGCTAACCCACTGGGGGTAAATAATGTATTTTAGAACATAAAATATTTATCTTACTATGCGCATGGATAAGGACATTTCAAAATATTCAATGTGTTACATTAAGAAAAGAATGAGGATTTTAATAGATGCGAGATATAAATTATACTCCTTTTAGTGTACAGAATGTTTTCAATATGGCAGTGATAGTTTAAAGCAGTTTAAATGATGAATTTTTCAGAGTAGTTACATAGTTATAGTCACTGCAAATATTGTGACTACTTCTTTAAAAGGTCTTTTCATTGGGTTTTGTCTTATAATGAAGGCCCATGTTTTAAAAGATGGTCAAAATATATTGAGTGTGGAGTCCATTTTCGCTCCTCTAGACCCCATTGCAGTGGTCCCTATGTCTGTGTCCATAATATCTCTGGAGTGTCTGCCTACTAGTTTTAGTTCAAAGATAAATAAAATAAAAATAAAAATAAAATAAAATAAAATATTCATGCACCACACATATTTTAAATTGACAAATACTAATTAGTTTTTTCATTATATATTCAAATGGGTAACACCTTAATATTTAAGTATTTTGATAAAGAGAATAATAATTTGCAGTCAACTTAATATTTTAAAGATAATTGTTTGGTTTGGGTATTTTATTTGTGGTTTAGGGTTTTTAATTTGTTCTTAGGGGAGGAGGGAATCCATGCAGTGATGCCCAGGAGGATAATAGAAGGCAGTTGTGTGGGCCCACTCTCTCCTTCTTCCTTTGTATGGGTTCTTGTGCTGGGCTTCAGGTCCTCAGGCTTGTGTTGGTAAGTGCTTTAAATCACTGAACCATCCTATCAGTTGTCTTATTGGCTTTGGTTTGGTTTTGGAGACCAGGTCTCCCTAGTTAATCCAGTCTTTCAATTTCTAATCTTTCTGCCTCCACTTTCTAGGCTCAGATTATAAATAGGTGCCACCATGAATATTTCAACCCAGTGTTTCAAATATATTATATTTATATTTAATATTTATATTTTATCAATATATAATAATTTAATATGTAATTATTTAATGTGTATATGATTAGGATGTGCACTGACAGTGTTTGGGAATGCTTTCCCCAAAACCACTAAGTTCCCTATGTAATCTAAAATTACATAGAAAGATTCTGTCTCAAAATAAACCAACCAACCCAACAGAAATAATTAAATAGTTAAAATAACAACAGTGGCCCGAGCCGCATAGTGAATTCCAGTCCAGTGGGGACTATAAAGACCCTGCTTTTAACACACACTCCCCAACAGTAAAAATAACAAATGTCAGTATTATTTTTCTTTGCACCATTTCTGTAATTGCTATTTTTTTTTCTTTGCCACCATGGCATGTGCACTTGACTATGTTTCTTTTTTCCTAGTCTGTTTGGGGTTTTGTTTGTTTGTTTCTTGTTTTCCGTTTTATTGTTGTTGTTGTTGTTGTTGTTGTTTTGAGACAGGGTCTCACAGTGTAGTGGCAGCTGGCCTGGAACTTGCTAAGTAGACCAGCTGGGCTCTAATTGATTTAGATCCGCCTAGTTCTCCCTCCAGAATGCTGGAATTAAAGGCATGTACCACACCACACCCTCCCTTTTTAACAACAAAATCTTACTTTGTAGTTCTGGTTACACAGACCTTCACCACACAGCCCAGGCTAGTCTTGAACTTCCAATCTTCCTGCCTCAACCACCCCCAACCCCTGAATTACAGATTTGGGCCATGTCATACCAATCGCATCACTTCACAAGATCTTTTGGATCAGGAAGGTCCTTGCCAAGAAAAAAAAGCAAAATTCTCCCATTCCTTCAATGATTGGAAGAAAGCTAGTATAAGATCATGTATAAAGGAAGATAGGACTCTGGAGAAGAACCGGGTTAGGATGCTAGGACCAGCAGTTGAGATACAGTCTATATTTGTCGCTCTATCCAAGTCTCTCTATCATTTCGCCACAGTAAGACGCAAGTGTCAGGCTCTCTTCACAGCTGAGCATGTTTTAATGGAAGCCTGGTTTTTAGTTTATTATCATTATTTTTTTTTGTTGAGGTGAATTTTTGGGGTTTTTTTTGGTTTTTTTTTTTTTTGTTTTTGTGTTTGTTTGTTTGTTTTTTGTAATCTTGGCTGTCCTGGAACTTGCTCTGTAGACCAGGCTGGCCTCAAACTCACAGTTCCAATTGCCCCTCACTACTAAGTGCTGGGATTAAAGGTGAGCTCCACCACTGTTCGGCTTGATTTTTTTTTCTTTTTCTCTTTTTTTCTTTTTTTTTTTTTTTTTTTTTTTTTTTTTTTTTTTTTTTTTTTTTTTTGAGACAGGGTTTCTCTGTGTAGCCCTGGCTGTCCTGGAACTCACTTTGTAGACCAGGCTGGCCTCGAACTCAGAAATCTGCCTACCTCTGCCTCCCATGTGCTGGGATTAAAGGTCTGTGCCACCACTCCCGGCCCGGCTTGATTTTTATTTACCTATTTTCTCTGAATTAGTAAGTAGGTTGTTTTAGAAATAAATACTTAGCTAGGTGTGGTATTCCACACCTGTAATCTGAGCATTTGGGGTATGTAGGCGGTATGTCTGGTTCAAGACCGTTATCTACTACATAATGAATAGAATGAGCTACATGAGACCTTGTCTAAAACAAATAACAACAACAAAATGAATAAATGAATGAATGAATGAATAGATAATAAATAATGAAATATACAAAATTTGACAAAACTTTAAAAAAGCCTCTAGTGTTGAGGAAAAACTGCTATATGCCACCTTTCTCCCTTCACAGGCACTTTCTGGCAAACCTCTCCCAAGCAAGAAGACTCATAGGTTCCTTCTCTCCCACTAACCCCCTCTTTTTTTTCTCTTCTTTTATTGGATATTTTCTTTATTTACCTGTCCCAGTTTCCCCTCTGGAAACCCCCCATCTCATTTCCCCTCCTCCTGCTTCTATGAGGGTGTTCCTCCACCCACCCACTCACTCCTGCCTCCCTGCCCTGGCATTCCCCTACACTGGGTCATCTAGCCTTCACAGGACCAAGGGCCTCTCCTCTCATTGATGCAGGACAAAGCCATCCTCTGCTACGTATGCAGCTGGAACCATGGGTTGCTCCATGTGTACCTGTTGGTTGGTGGTTTAGTCCCTGGGAGCTCTGAGGGGTCTGGTTGGTTGATATTGTTGCTCTTCCTATGGGGTTGCAAACCCCTTCAGCTCCTAGTTTCTGGTGACAGGGGGAGGAAGGAGTAGCTTGAATAACAGAAGTAATTCAACAGCAGCTCTGCAGCTCCGCTCTGTGGTATGCTCCCTCCCTCTAGTGGTACATTCTGGAACTGCACCTAGCCAGACAGCCTACTACCCTTAGGTAGAGGAAAATAAGAGTCCTATACTCAACAGGCTAACCATTCCCTGTATCCTGTTTCCTAGAACCAAATTTTACAAGAAATGTAATGGAACTTTGTAAACAGAATGTGGTCACCTTGAGAGAAAAATTAACTATACAATAGCAGCACACAGTCAGACAACCTTCAAGAAAACAGGAACAAAACCTTACAAATATTGAGGGTAACCTGTCCGTGTTCTTTCAGCTTGGCATTTTGTTATTGAATTTTTTAGTTAAGTTCATTCAAAAATAACACATAAGAGCTTAAATATTAATGAGATAACATGTGATTTTCCCATTCATGTTTACATTTTACAGTGTTTGGGTCACTATAGCCTCAGTTAAACCACTATCTTGGGTATTCTAGGTTTCTAGGCTAATATCTGCTTATCAGTGAGTGCATATTAAGTGACTTCTTTTGTGACTGGGTTACCTCACTCAGGATGATATCCTCCAGATACATCCATTTACTCAAGAATTTCATAAATTCATTGTTTTTAATAGCTGAGAAGTACTCCATTGTGTAAATGTACCTGTCTCCTGGGAGGCTTTTACAGTTCCTGACAAACGCAGAAGTGGATGCTCACAATCATCTATAGGGCAGAACACAGGGTTCCCAATGTAGGAGCTAGAGAGAGTACCCAAGAGCTGTAGGGGTCTGCAACCCTATAGATGGAACAACAATATGAACTAATCAGAACCCCGAGAGCTCATGTCTCTAGCTGCATATGTATTAGAAAATGGCCTAGTTGGCCATTATTGGGGAAGAAAGGCCCTTGGTCTAGCAATGTTTATTTGCCTCAGTACAGGGGAATGCCAGGGCCAAGTAGTGGGAGAGGGAGGGAAGGGGAGCAGGGCGGGGGGAGGATATAGGGGACTTTTGGGTAACACTTGAAATGTAAATGAAAAAACTCTCTAATAATAAAGAAAAAACTGAAAAAAAAAAAACACTATCTCACCAAACAAGTGGGTCACCATTACCTTACTGTGAAAACTTTCAAAATGCTCTAGTCCTCTGAAAGTTCTACTCCACTATCTCTCATCACACCGCTCTGCCCTGTACCAGAATGGCCCACTCTAGGTAAAGGTCCTATATTTGTCATTCTCTGCCCTGTGGTTTCAGAGTCTTAGAAACTACACGTGGAGTTGGTGGTTGTTGGAATGACCCGCACAGGCTCATAGATAATGGCAATATTATGAGGTAAGACCTTGTTAGAGTGGACATGGCCTTGTTGGAGGAAGTGTGTCACTGTGGGAATGGGCTTTGAAATCCTTCTCCTAGCTACCTAAGGAGCCAGACTTCTCCTAGCTGTATTTAGATGAAGATGTAGAACTCTCAGATCCTCCTGCCTGGACACTGCTATGTTCCTGCCTTGATGATAATGGACTAAACCTCTAAACCTGTAAGACAGGCCCAGTTAAATGTTGTCCTTATAAGAGTTGCCTTGGTCATGTTCACAACAGTAAAACCCTAAGACACCCTGCTTCCCAGTCTTGTTCAGGGACTTCTTGCCTCCTTTGCCACCCAACCTAGCACTGCAGCCCCTTCCCTAGACCTAGATACTGAGCCCTAAATTACTTTTGTGATTGCAATTAAATGCTACATTGCACGAGTATAATTTCTTCGCTCACAATGGTTGTACCAGCATAGCTGGCATTGTATTGTTTCTCACTACTTAACACAAAGAATTACTGACACATCCCAATCACCAAAAACCCCTTTCCACTGACCCATGGTGGAACAATGGTTTTTCTTACTTTCCTAATTTTCAGAAGTTCCTTTGGGAGTTATTTTTTAATTCCTGCAACAAATCGTAGGCGGTTGGATGAATGAATGAATAAATGAATCTTTCTGTCAATCGCAGGTATTATTTATGGCTCCTGTAGAAGAATAATACCCTTCAGAAGAAAGAAAAATGAATTTTATGAGATACATATTGAAAGACTATTTCTTCAACCACTGTAAAACTGATGCTTGGATGATAGGATTTAAGCAGTTACTAGAATTCCAATCTGAATGCAGAGAATCTCTCAGCTATCTATAGTAAACATATGTAAAAATATGGAAATTATGAGGAAAATAATAGCTAAAACTCCAAAAATATTCATTTTATGAATAATGGAATTCCAATAGTTTTGAGCTAATTATTATTTTAATAGATTTCCCTTTCTTTGTTTCCTTTTGCTTTTAAACATACACATGCACACAGTTTATTTTTTCCCTCATGATTTTTTATTATAAAATAGTCTTTCCTCATAAACATAAAAGCTACTTTAAAACATTCATTTAAAAGTACTGTAATACATTCTATATTCTTTAAATTTATAGTTCTCATATTATTGGACAAAAGGATTACTTAAGTCATTTTTGCTTTGTTTAGGCTTTTGAACAAAGCATAACTAAAGCAATAATTAGCACGTGGATGTAAATCTTTGCACTGTCTATTTCTTAACATTGCTTATGGGTGTTATTAAAAGATTAAAATTGTACCATGTTCATGTGTTTATTTTCTGGTAAGCCTTAATTTTCCATTTTTGTAATGATGCCACCTCCCGCATAACTCAAGTAGGTGTGAGAAAGGCCAAATCCATCTTGAGCTCGAGAGCATGAAAGAGGGCATCTATAGCCATCTACAGCACAGTGACCTCCTTGTAGTGATCAGGTCAGAATGAGACAGTGAGCCTTCCTCCTGGTCTTTTCTATAAATTCTGTTGGAAGTAAGTCCCTGTGCAATAAGGATGGTCAGTTGGTATGAATCCAGATCGGTTCTCAACCAGCCACAGAAGAAAGGTGGCCTTCTCAGAAAGCCAACACAGAGGAAAGAAGAAGCCTGATGGGAGCAGGTGATTCCTAGTAACACCATCTAATAAAGGCCCCTTTAAAAAGTAAGGCAATAGGGATTTGTCTGATGGTTCATAGCTTTAATCTCAGCACTCAGGAAGCAGAGTCAGGTGGATCTCAGTGAGCCTGAGGCCAGCATCGTCTACACAGAAATCTCCAGGGCAGCCAGAGCTACAAAGTGAGGTACTGTCTCAAAAATAATATAATTTCGATAGTATAGTACAGTGTAGTACAATACAGTGTAGTATAGAATAACTAGTATAGTACAGTATAGTACATTAAGTATAGCATAGTATAATACAATATAGTATAATTAGTAATAGTACAGCACAGTATAATTAGTATAGTATAGTATAATTAGTAAAGTATAGTATAGTATAAAAGAGTACTGTATTGTATAATTAGTATAGTATAGTATAATTAGTAAAGTACAGTATAGTATAGTATAACAGAGTACTGTATTATATAATTAGTAAAGTACAATATAATTACTATAGTATACTACAGTATAGTATAGTACATTTTAATTATAGTGTAGTATAATAGTATTGTATAGTATGATTTATACTGTAGTATAACATGCTATAGTATAACATCAGCATAGTATAATTAGTATAGAATGGTATTTAGCATAGTGTAGTGAATATAAGTGGCTAGTAAGATGACTCAATGAGTAAAGGTGGTTGCTGCCAAGCCTGATGATATGGGGACCAACATTACTGAGACTCACACACACACACACACACACACACACACACACACACACTAATAATAATTAATAATAATAATAATAATAAATATTCTAGCAAAATTATAGGGGGAAGAAGTGTTATTACAACAGAGTGCAATGAAATTCAGAACATAATTAGAGAATATTTTAAAAACTTACACTCAAAAAATCAGGATAACTTTTAAAAACGGACGGATTTCTAAGTATATATGACCTACCAAAATTAAAGTCAAGAGATATAAATAACTTAAACTCATTGTAAGGAAGGAAGTCAAAATTATAATCAAGTCTCTTCACATACACGAACACGCACATGCACAAAGCCAGGTCCAACCAGATGAAGTCACTACTGAATTCTATCAAACTTCAGTGATATTTAAATTGGTATTATCCAGACCTTCTTAATTTTTCCCACAACAGAAAGGTAAGAAACACACACACACACACACACACACACACACACACACACACACATAAAATCATTATATGAAGCCAATATTACCTCAATACCCAAAGAAGGCAAAGAGACAACAAAGAAAAGTACAGACTGATTTTCCTGATGAACTTAATTGGAAATTCTCAATTTGGCAAACCAAACTGGGGAACACATTAAAATTATACATAATGACAAAGTGGGCTTCATCCCAGAGATGCTAAGTTAGCTTAACATACACACATCAGTAAATATAATACTCCACATAAACAAGTTTAAGGATGAAAATCACATAATCCTCTCACTAGATGTAGAAAATGCTTTGGCAAAGTTAATCATGCTTTATGGTAAAAGTCCTAAAAATATTATGAATAGATGAACATGCCTTAAAATAATAAAAGCAAACCTATAACCGATACTATACTAAATTGAGACAAGCTGAGAACTTTTATTCTAAAATCAGAAACAGGACAAAGATACCCACACTCTCCTCTCTTATTCATATTAATGCTCAAAAGTTTTAAATATTGCAGTAAAATGAGAGAAAGACAAGTTAGGGACAAAAATAGAAACAGAAGAAGTCAAACTGTCCCTTTTTGAAGAGAACATTATCCTATGCTTTAAAGACCATATACAACTTACCAGATAACACTCAGCTCTCCTAAACACTTATATAAAGTGGCAAGATACAAAATAAGCATGTATGTATGCATGTATGTATGTATATATTAAAATCAATTCAGATTGCATATAACACTATCAATACCAGTAAGACATTATATGCAAAATATTTAATTCATGCAAAACACCATGACTAACAGGTTGAAAAAAATCTCAGTAATTAAAAAAAAAGATTATGTTTTTCTGTGTATGAGTTTGTTGTTTGCTTTTTCTGTATATGTGTGTGTGTGTGTGTGTGTGTGTGTGTGTGTGTGTGCACCCACACGCACACATGCATTATGTGTATATGCTTGATTCCTGTGGAAGTTAGAAGAGCACCCCTGGAATTGGAGTTATGGGTGCTTGTGAGCCACCATGTGGGTGCTGAGAACTGAACTCCTGGTCCTCTGCACAAATAACAAGTGTTTCTAACCACTTATCAAACTCCCTGTCCCCCTTCCCCCCATTAATAATTTTTTAAAATAAACTTTAACTGTTAGGGATGTGGCTTAGTGGTAGAATATTTATATACCAAGTGTGAGAATTTGAGTTTAATCTTTGGCACTACAGAAAAGAAATGAATTATGTAAACTGTGATTTATAAAAGTCTTTTATTTTTTTGGATAAAAGAGTGAAATCAGCAAGTCATACGTCAAAGGCTAGTGAAATGCTGAGTGTGCTCGTAGGTGTGTTCCCAGTGTGTTCCTTTGAAAGAATAGCCAATGCTCTTAACTACTGAGCTATCTCTCCAGCCCCTAAATAATATATATTTTATATGTATTTGATTTGTATTTTAAAAGATTTATTTACTTATTATATGTAAGTGCACTGTAGCTGTCTTCAGACACACCAGGAGATCTCATTACAGATGGTTGTGAGCCACCATGTGGTTGCTGGGATTTGAACTCAGGACCTCCGGAAGAGCAGTCAGTGTTCTTAACTGCTGAGCCACCTCTCAAGCCCCAGATTTGCATTTTTAATAATGCAAAAATAATGCATAAGTCTAAAACTTTCATCAGTGTATTATATGAAGGTGCACATGATAGAATCTTCTTCCCCCTACCCACAGAGTTCAAAAAAAGCAGATAGTCCAACTGCTGTCTAAATAAAAAAACTATACTTATACACCATTTTGCAGAAGGCAACAGTTAATGGACAGATCTATAACTGTCTGAAGTGTTGAGAGTATGTGAAAAATGTATTATATTTCATGTGTATATATGAGTGTGTGCATGTGTGCGTGTGCTTGGCATGTGTTCCTGGTGTCTAAGGAGATAAGAAGAGGATGTGGAACTAGAGTTACAGAGTGTTCTGTGTGCCCTTTGAGTGCTGAGAACCAAATGATGGTCATTTACAGGAATAGCAAAAGCTCACAACTGCTGATCCATGTCTGTCTCTGCCCTTTACTTTTATTTTCTAGATGTATTACAAATGTGTTGTTTGTCCTTCATTTATAGACAACTTCACCCCTAGGTACATTTCTCCAACTTGAAATTGAGAAAGATCTGTAAGCATAGCTTTTGAATCTTCTTATTTAACCTACTTAGCAGATAATATAACTTAGAGAGCACTAAGATTGCCAAGTCTTTTGCATATTCTTGGTGTCGTTTCTAATAAAATAAACACTGCTGTTAAATATGAACACGACAATATAAATAGTTCCCATCCTTCATACTCTTTCTAGGAGTTTATCAGAAGCAGTAATAGAATTCTCCCGGGAAGACAGTTTAGATGATGAAACGGCCATTAACACTGTTTTTATTAAGTCTTTTAAATTATGGCAACAGGATTATACAACCTCTTATAAAAGTCAAAGATAGCAAGTGCCATCAACCTGAGGCAAACTAAATTGAATCCTCTTAGCACATCTTATCTAAGATCCTGCAGAAACACATCCTGCAAGGCCGAAGTCTCTTCCAATATGTCCATGCTCCACTACTCCTGAAGATAGAATCCTGAGCCATTATTTTCTCCATGGAAGTGAGTGAGATGACTTATCAGCAAAATGTGTTCAACCATTTTTTTTTCCTAAGGATCAGCTTGAATATTTGGCTCAGCATATTCCATCTTTGGGCAAAGTCTATGTTTTATGATGATAATGATGTGACATCACTAATTTGGGGGGGGGGAGAGTCATTATTTACCACCTTCACTTAGCGTGAGCAGAGTCCTGCGCTGCCCTGGGGGTTGGGGTGACAAGATATGCAACTTCCCAGAGCACTTTCAGCCTGCTGTCTTAGTAGTAAGGGTACGTGGAGTTAGGGTGGGCCTTGTGGTGGTTGGAATAAGAATGTATCCCATAGCCTCAAGTACCTGAACTCTGGGTCTGCAGTTTCTGGCACTGTTTGGGGTGGCCTTAAACCTTGTTAGAGGAAGTGTGTCACTGCAGGAGCGCTTTGAGCCGGGCGTGGTGGCACACGCCTTTAATCCCAGCACTCGGGAGGCAGAGGCAGGCGGATTTCTGAGTTCGAGGCCAGCCTGGTCTACAGAGTGAGTTCCAGGACAGCCAGGGCTACACAGAGAAACCATGTCTCGAAAAAAAAAAAAAAAAAAAGAAAGAGAGTTTACAACCGTCCACCATTTCCAGTTGCTCTCTCTGCTTCATGCTTGAAGTTGAGACGTGCATTCTCAGCTTCCTGTTTTTTAAACATCCAGCATTTTGTTCTTTTTTATGTGTATGAGTGCTCATTATAGACGGCTGTGAGCCTCAATGTGGTTGCTTGAGTTGAACTCAGAACCTCTGGAATCGCTGCCGGTCCTCTTAACCGCTGAGCAACCTCTCCAGCCCCCACTCTCAGCTTCATGTTCCTGCTGCTCGCTGCCATAATTCCCAACTATGACTCTTAACCTGCTGGAACTGTAAGCCCAAAGGAACTCTTTGTTCTATAACTTGCCCTGGTTACGGTGTTTGTCACAGCAAGAGAAAAGTAACTAAGACAGTACTTCACAGGGCAGAGTGGAAGACTGAGTGAGATTTTTGCTCTTATCTTCCACTGGGATGTGAAGACCTTAAGATCAGAGAGCCCACTGTATTCCGTGCAGTACTGCAGTGGTTGGACCACTGGCAGCCAGTGGCAGTCGTGTGTTTTAATACATGGGTAAGTGAAAGAGCAATTGAAAGGGGCCAACTTGCCCTTAGATCTGTGGGGAGAAATAGTTTCTTACACTGGGTTTCAGATTTACGTCATTTTGGCTTCAATCCCACTATGCAATGAAATGTACTAGATTCACTCTGACAGAGTTAGTATTCAACTACACTAAGACTTATTTAGGCTATGTTAGCTTGTACAACAGACCTGAAATGCATCTTAGTGTCACCATTTACAGATGAGAAAACTAAGAAACTGAGCCCCGTTTTCTGCAGCCCTCCTCTGTTATACAGGGGCTCCATCCTTCCCTTTTCAGCTTCCTGTAGCAATACTGCCTTCTCGAACTCATCTCCTGCAGTTGGAAAGCTTCATTCCCCAAATTAGCGAGGCAGGACCTTAGATCTACTGACCAAGTTAAGGTTTCATGTGAACATGCCTACCTGAGAGATAAAGCCTTCCTCAAACTCAAGGACCCCAGGATCCAGAATCACTAAAGGCACCCTGGCATGCTTCGTAATCACCCTCAATTCTCTCTGAAAATACAGATGCTCTCAGGCAGGCAGGATGGCTCAGTATGTAAAGGGTGCTCCCTGTGTAAACCTGGAGGCGTAAGTTAAATTACTGTAACTCCTGTATATGTAGGAGAGAACAGACTCCACAAAGTTGTCCTTTGGCATCCAGGCATGCACTATGACATGCGCATATATGCATAAATTACACACTTCTACCCCAACACTCTGACTTACTATACATGTGCAATGATTCTAATCATTTGTATTTAAAATAAACTCACCCACCACAGTGGTGCAGGTCATTAATCCCAGAAATGAAATTGTGAAGAGAAGATTTGATGTGTTTATAAAAGGATAAAGAGAGAGGGGTATGTTCTATGGAGGTGTAGTGAGGTATGGGTGAAGGGGGTGTCTCAGCGGGCCCATGCTGAGGCATTTCTTCCCCATGAGGGACCAGCCACATGACAATATAGTGTAGAATAGAATTTATTCAGGGCATGGGGGAGGGGAGTTAAGAGGATAGAGAAAGGCAGAGAGAGGGAGAGAGAGTAGAACAATAGAGGCCAGCCATGAGCACGTGGAGAGAGGGGAAAGGGAGGGGTCAAGGAAAAAGCCCAAGAAGGTAAGAGGGAAGCAAGAGTAAGAGGCAAGAGAGAGGAAGGGGCAAGCAGCCCCTTTTATAGTGGGTCAGGCCTACCTGGCTGCTGCCAGATAACTGTGGGGAGGAGCACACCTGGCTGTTGCCAGGTAACTGTGGGATGGATCTTAGACAGAATGCTAACAGGATTAGTTCAGGTCAGCCTCACCAAAGTAGTAAATCAGAGGCCAGCAGGGATCACTTGATCTATCTCAGTAAAATGTAATAATAATTATTGAAATAAATTTACCAAGTAAATAATATATTTTGCAAATTTGACCTTACTATTTTTTTTTATCTTTTATTTTTTGTTTTTTTGAGACAGGGTTTCACTGTATAGCCCTGGCTGTCCTGGAACTCACTCTATAGACCAGGCTGGCCTCCAACTCAGAAATCTGCCTGCCTCTGCCTCCCAAGTTCTGGGATTAAACATGTGTGCCACCACTGCCAGGCCTGGCCTTACTATTTGTATTAGTCAAGATTCTATAGAGTAATTTATAATATATATATATATATATATATATATATATAAACATGCACACATTTAATAGACTATATTATATATATATATATATACATTTGATAGAATATCTATTTTATAAATTCTATATATGTAGAATATATGCATATATGTACAGCATATATATGAGGTATATATAGCATATATGTTCTAATAAATCCTTTGTTAGAAAAACTTACAGTTTTCAGTCTAGCTAATATAACAGTGGCTGGAGGTGAATGAAAGTCCCACAATCCAGCAGTTGATCAATCCATGAGGCGCTAATGTCAGTGAAGGACTAGACACGCTGGCAGAACGGGAGCAAGCAAATAAAGAGCAAAAGCTTCCTTATTCCATGTCCTTATATGGGCTACCAGCAGAAGGTGTGTCTGCCGCAAGATCTGGCTTATAGGCATGTCTTTCTAACTCAAAGGTCCAGATTAAAAGTGGATCTTCCTGCTTCAAAGTAATCAAAACATCCCTGACAGATGTGCCCTCCAATTTGAGGCTTCAGTTCCAGGTATAGTCAAGTTGACAACCAAAAATAACCATCACACTATTCCAGAGCAATTTACCTACTGAAAAGTTAGACGGACTCCACTGACCAGCAGGGCCAAGATTTTGATGTCCACAGTGTTTTCTATTGTGATGTGGGTACTGTTGGGCCTTCACTGTGATTCCTGTCTATCAAGAGACGATTTTGTAAATGCATAGAAGTGAAATTGTGGATGCTGCTGTGATAGTCTTTACTCCAGTATGCTTCCTAAAGGAAATCAATATTAACAGAGTTAAGAATAAGAACTCACACCCAGAAAACTTCATCCACTTACCAGAGCAAATTCCTGTAAGACTATCTAGAGCCACATCTACTGTGGAATTCTTTTTCTTTCTAATTATATAACTGTTAAATTTGTGAAACATTTTTTGTCAAGATCAAAGCTTTCAGATCAGCATGATAAATACAAACCACCTGAAGGCAGGGCAATTACTTCCTGAACTTTTCAGTAAATATCAAAGTTGGGTAGCTAGGGAAAAGCCAATGTGTGGAGAGAAAATTCTATCTGATGACATTAGTTTTCCAAATGATAGCTTACCAAATCAAGTCCTACATGAGCAAAAAAAAAAAAAAAAAAAAAAAAAA
>LR751397.1:96547-176713 GCA_902729485.2 Mus minutoides | reverse complement strand
CCCCCTACCCCATTGTTATAAAAGCTCCTGATTTTCGAGCCACGAGGTCGACCCCCCTGTCCCCTGCGTGGGATACGGGTCGTCCCGGAGCTCCGATTAAAAATCCTCATGCTTTTTGCATCAAGATAGGTCTCGTGATTCGTGGGGTGCACGAACAACCCGTGTTTGAAATAGGGGTATTTCTGGTTGGATCTTACATAGGTTGGTCAGTGAGAGCCGAGCCCTGGCGGTGGTCAGACAAGGGAGGTGTCCTGCGGCAGCCGCAGCGGCAGCAACAACGGCAGCCTGGCGCGCTGGGGACACCGGGAGGTCCTCATCACCTGGGCGGGATGCTGAGCGGCCACGGCCGGGGGACCGTGCAGTGCGACTCCGGTCGGCCGCTCCAACTCCCTCCGGAGCGTGGCCGAGGAGCTCGTCCACCCCGGGCCGACCTCTCTCTCCTCTGGAGGGAGACACCTTACAGGTGCGCCTCTGAACCGCGCGCACGCGCGCTCCCTGGGTTGTGGTCTTTGTTAAGGCCTACTTAACTGTTACCTCACTAGTGCTGTGGTCTGATATCTCTACCTACCTCCACACGCACCCAGAATAGTCGTTGCCATTTTGTTCCATGCCTGCCAGTCATTAACACAGAGAGGTGACGTGGCTCAGAGCAAGTGACGTGGCTCAGACATGCTTACCACATACCCTGTTGTTTTGTTCTATATGTTGTGAATGTTCTATAGGAGGTTTTGCTAATTTTAAGAAATTCCTGGGCTAGCTTGGTGGCGCATGCCTTTAATCCCAGCACTGGAGAGGGAGAGGCAGGTGGATTTCTGAGCTCGAGGCCAGCCTGATCTACAAAGTGAGTTCTAGGACAGCCAGAGCTATATAGAGAAACTCTGTCTTGAAAAAACAAAAACAAAAAGAAAGAAAAAAAATTCTGGGCTGAGTGGTTAAGAGCACTGACTGCTTTTCCAGAGGTCCTGAGTTCAATTCCCAGCAACCACATAGTGGTTCACAACCATCTGTAATGGGATCTGATGCCCTCTTCTGGTGTGTCTGATGACAGCTACAGTGTATTCAATACACATGAAATAAATAAATATATCTTAAAAAAAAAAAAGAAATTGCACAGAGTTTCACATAGGACCCATCAAATCAAAGGTCAATATAAACTGTTATGTGTAAACATCTTGAGTTATCACTAGGCAGCACTTCTTGCCCTCTCGTGTGAACTCATTATGGTTTTGGTGGGATTTTTTTTTTCCTTTATAAGCTGATAGAAAAAGATGTCCATTGTCATAGTTCAGCTAATTCTGAGCTGTGTCCCAGCTCTGACCAGCATTAGGCTGTGCATTCAAGAAACCGTTCTCGCTTAACTGAAATCAGTGTGCATCCGGTTTGTGTGGTGATTCCTGAACCCCAACAGGTGACTCACTAGACCCAAATGCACTAAGTTCACAGTACAGTTCACTCAGGAAGGGGTTTTGATAAAACAGCCAACACAGTGATGGGATTCTCCATGTGCCGTGTTGGGCTTTGCTAACATTTTTGTGGTTCTACTTATTTAGTGTCCCCCTCAACTACTGCCGTTTGGTTGGAATGGACAAGGGTGAGCCTTGGGAGTCTGTCTACCCTCGATAAAAAAGAGTCTGCCATCTAAGCGAGGCATGATGGCACACACCTTTAATCCCAGCACTCAGGAGGCAGAGGCAGAAAGATCTCAGTGAGGTCAAGGCCAGTTTGATCTACAGAGTGAGTTCCAGGGCAGACGGGGCTATGTAGAAAGACTGTGTGTGTGTGTGTGTGTGTGTGTGTGTGTGTGTGTGTGTGTATGTGTGTGTGTGTAGCATCTAATAGTAGTTCCTGAGCATCTTCCAGATGTTTGAATAAAAGTATCTGTGTCTGTGTGTATCTATTGAAAAAATATTCCTGGGAGCAATAAGATTGCTGGGTGAAGCAAAATGCTAGAATCAGGAATGATACCTATGAATTATTGGTCAGTGAGGCTCTTGAGGCCCCCAAACAACATGTCAGTAGCAAGCCAAAAAATCAAAAGTTAGTCCCTATTGCTGGAGACAATACAGGCTCTGGTACAGGGTACAGAGAAATCATGCTAGGATTCTAACCTGAATCCTTCCTCCCTAGCTATTCCGGCTAGGTTTATGTCTACTTGACACAAGCTAGAGTGATCTGAAAGGAGGGAACCTCAATTGAGAGACTGCCTCCATAAGGTTGGGTTGTGGGACATTTTCTTCATGAGGGATTGAATTAAAAGGGTCCAGCCCATTACAGGTGATGCCATCCCTGGGCTGGTGGTGGTTCTGGGTTCTATAAGAAATCAGGATGAGCAAGCCATGGGAAGCAAGCCAATAAGCAGCACCTTACCATGGCTTCTGCATCAGCCCCTTCCTCCAGGCTCCTGCCCTGTTTGACTTCATCCCTTCCTTTGATGATGAACAGTGAGGGATATGGAAGTGTGATCCAAATTAAAGCCTTTTCTCCCCAAGTTGCTTTGGTCATGGTGTTTCCTCACTGCAATGGTAACTCTTACTAAGACACTAGCTTATATAATTCCAGAAGGTGCCATTCAGGTCACAGACCCTGCTCAGCCAGGAATCTTGTCACCCAAAATGCACCTGGCGCACAAACAACAGTGAGGGAGAGATAACTACTCCCAGTAAAGCCACCAGCCCACCAAGCTCTACTCGGGTAAAATCATTTCTTTGTTTTCCCATTTCCCTCTCTATGTAGGGTTACTAGAAATGGTCTATTTAGAATGGTGTGTAAATTGGCCCATAAAATAATCAAGAGGAACTTTTAAACTGGAAAGCAAATAGGATCTGTCTGGGTCATTCAAAAACAGCTGGTGTTTAGCTGAAGAAGGAAAGGTTCAGATGTTTTNGGGGGGGTCTCTCTATGTAGTCCTGGCTGTCCGGGAACTATGTAGAAGAGGCTGGCTTTGAACTCACAGAGCTCCTATCTCTGCTAGGACTAAAGGCACACACCACCGCACCCAGCTGATGCAAATTCAATGCCAATTCCCTGCTTGCCTTTGAATGTTGGTTAGGGATGGTGAATGTAATTCATCTCGAGGACGTCTCAGTCCTTGCTGTTTCCTGTGGTGAAAGGTTGTGAATGAAAGCACAGGACTTGAAGGAAATGGATGCAACAGAAGAATCCCAGATCCCCCTCGGGACCCTCCCCTTCTCTTACTGGATGGTGGAGAAAAAGAGAAGAGCCTGTCACTGTCTGAACTCTGTCATTCCCGGGTCATCCTTCCACACCTCGGGGTCGGGCTCCTTGGTGAAGAGCAAGTTCCCCTCCACCACAGAGCACACTTGATTGCTTGGAGATGTGACCCAGGTTCCAGTCTACAGACCACTCAGACTCTCTGTGCAGATAGGCATAAGATCACAGGGAGCGCTCACTCTTCCCCAGGACAAACTCCCTAGGGGCCATGGATAGAGACTAGAACAACTCAGGGATCAAATGCTGGGTCAGACAGTCCTTCATCAGCCCAGGGCTATTTCTGATTGCTTAAGGTCCAGTATGTGGTAGACTTTGTGTTTACTATTCTGTCTCTCACTAAGTTCATTTATAATGGATGAATGATCAAGACTTCCCCCCCCCACCCCACCCTTTTCATCTTAGAACACATAACAGGGGAGATTCCTGGGTAAGAAATAGGAAAGTTTCCGCGAGTGGAAGCTCTATGCCTACCCTCACCTTGATCAGCATCAGGTTAAATCAGCTGAGTGTGAAAGGAAGGATCACTTAGCACAAAGCATACGTCTCTAGTCCCAGCTAATCTAATCGAGAGGCTGAAATGAAAGAAAGAGTTCAAGGTCAGCCTCACCCTAACCCTAAAGTTGGTTCTGAGGTTCCAAGTATGGTTTTTGTTTTCTTTTTCAAGACAGGGTTTCTCTGTGCATCACCACTACCACCCACTCTAAGTTTTTTTTGTTTTTTGTTTTTTGGGTTTTTTTTTTTGGTTTTTCAAGACAGGGTTTCTCTGTATAGCCCTGGCTGTCCTGGAACTCATTTTGTAGACCAGGCTGGCCTCGAACCCAGAAATCCGCCTGCCTCTGCCTCCTGAGTGCTGGAATTAAAGGCGTGCGCCACCACGCCCGGCTTTGTTTTTTTTTTTTTAATTATTTTATTTATTGATTGTGCATTGGTGTTTTTTTTTGCCTGCATATATATCTGAATGAGGGTGTTGGATCTCCTGGGACTGGAGTTACAGGCAGTTGTGAGCTGCCACGTGGGTGCTTGGAATTGAACGCAGGTACTCTGGAGGAGCAACCAGTGATCTTAACCACGGAGCAATCTCTCCAGTTCCCAAGTGTGTTGTTAAATATACTTGGTCCTGGAACTGGTGAGATGGCTCAGCAGTTAAGAGCACTGGCTGCTCTTATGTATATAATATGCTTATGTATATTAATAAATAAATCTTTGGGCTGAAGCAATCAGGGACTGAGAGAGCAGAGTTGACTGGAGTGAACACAAGTCCTAAAAATTTAATTTCCAACAACCACACGAAGGCTCACAACCATCTGTACAGCTACAGTGTACTCATATACATAAAATAAAAATAAATAAATCTTTTAAATAAATCTTTTTAAAAAATACCAATGTGGAAGTTTAAAAAAAAAAAGTATACTTGGTCCTGTATGTAGCTGTGATCTGAAGAAGCTAATGATCTGGACACTTTCAGAGTTGAAAAAGCCAAATTCTCTCTTCCTTAAGGAAGGAATTGGAAGCATAGATTGTTCAGATAATGACATGAAATTATCATAAACATAATATGGAAAAATGACCCAGAGTTAGTATTAACCCAGTACTAAATGGTGGCTTGAATGAGAATGTCCTCCGAAGGCTCCGGTGTTTACTTGGTCCCCAGTTGCTGCTGCTGTGTGGGTAGGTTTAGATGTGGTCAGGGCTACATAGTGAGACCTTATTTTAAAAGAAACAAAAAAGCCAGGCAGTGGCCCACGCCTTTACTCCCAGCACTTGGGAGGCAGAGGCAGGTGGGTTTCTGAGTTTGAGGCCAGCCTGGTCTACAGAGTGAGTTCCAGGACAGCCAGGGCTACACAGAAACCTTGTCTCAGAAAGAAAGAAAGAAAGAAAGAAAGAAAGAAAGAAAGAAAGAAAGAAAGAAAGAAAGGAAGAACAAAAAAACAAAACAGTTCACGCCGGGCGTGGTGGTGCACACCTTTAATCCCAGCACTTGGGAGGCAGAGGCAGGTGGATTTCTGAGTTCAAGGCCAGCCTGGTCTACAGAGTGAGTTCCAGGACATCCAGAACTATACAGAGAAACCCTGTCTCAAAAAACAAAACAAAACAAAACAAAAAAAACACACACAAAAAAACAAAAAAAACAAAAACAGTTCATATCTTTCCATCTCCTACATCAAGTTAAGACTTTTCTGCAAATGTTTGAAATCTTCCACTAGTAAAACAAAAAGGCTCCACCTACACTCTGTGCCTTAATTAGCCAACACCTTCTCACTTTCCTTTGCAATGATTTTTTTAAAAAAATAATAAATTTACTTTATGAACATGGGTGGGTTTTATTGTTGTTTGTTTGTTTGTTTTTGTTTAGGAGACAGGGTTTCTCTGTGTAGCCCTGGCTGTCCTGGAACTCACACTGTAGAGCAGGCTAGCCTCAAACTCAGAGACCTGCCTGCTTCTGCCTCCCAAATGCTGGGATTAAAGCCGCTGCCTGGCTTAAGCATGGATGTTATGCTTGCAAGTATGTCTGTGTGCCACATGTATGCCTGGTGCCCACAAAGACCAGAATAGGGTGTGGGACACACCCCGCCCCCCTTGCTGGATTTAGACTTTCCAATGGTTTTTGTTAAGTCTCAAATCCTGTGACAAGTGGCTGAGGTACCTATTTAACATATCACAGAGGACCTAGCCACCACCTATAGGTGACTATAATTAGCACAGAAGCATATGTAGCAGCTCTGCCCAACCTTTTGCCTGGACTTTGGCTCCAAGTCCTGCTTGATTCTGCACAGGCGGGACCGGTAGGAAGGGGAGTCTGTCTACCTGACTTATCTCATTGCCCTACAAGGCAGAAGGAACAGAGATAAGTCATTTGTTCTCAAACTAAAGTCACCTTGGGTGGAGGAAAAGCAAAGCAAGGCAGGACAGACCATCCCCCAAATGAAGGCAACTGGACCTTTATCTCTGAAGTCAAAGCTGTGCCTTGGAGCAGGCATGACCATCCAGTGGAGACCAAATGGACAGCTCCCCTCAGAGGACAGAAGCAATAACCTTTTGTATTGAGCCCAAGGCCTCCTGCATGCAACGCATGTCCCGAGCTCAGGCAACACCTGAGCGGCCTCTGGTGGTGTTCCTGGAGGCTACCAGCCACAGGTTTTGAGACAGGGTAGGGATTTTTCCGTTGGCTCAGAGCTTCTTCATTAGGCTAGGTTGGCCAGTCTATTAAGAGCCTGGATCCAGGGCTGGTGAGACGGCTCAGTGGATAAGCACATTGACTGCTCTTCCGGAGGTCCTGAGTTCAAATCCCAGCAACCACATGGTGGCTCACAACCATCTGGATTGAGATCTGACGCCCTCTTCTGGTGCATCTGAAGTCAGCTACAGTGAACTTATGTATAATAATAAATAAATCTAAAAAAAAAAAAAAAAAAAAAAAAGAGCCTGGATCCTCCTGTCTCCGTTCCCCAGTGCTGGGACTATAAACATGTACCAGCACACTCAGCTGTGCTTTTGCACTTTATTGCCTCAGTCCCACCCCCACCCCCACCCCCACAACTCATCACAGCTTCTTATTAAGAGATTGGGGTAGGCCTCCATTCATAGAATATTTACTATACATGAAGCCTCAGGTTTGATCTACAGCACGGCATAAAACCCACCATGATGGTTCACACGTCCAATCCCGGCACTCTGGAGGCAAAGGCAGGTAGGTCTCTTTCAGTTCAAAGCTATCCTGGTGTAGAGCTACACGGCGAGGCCCTATCTCAAAACAAAATAACAAACAATGCCCTCAAGGTCACTGAGCTGGTTAAAGCTCTTGCTGCCCAGCCTGACAACCTGAGTTCGATCCACAGGATCTCCCCCATAGAAAGAACCAACTCCCATAAGGTGTGCTCTGTGCTTCACACATTCCTGGTGCCAAGAACACATCTACACGAGCATACACACAAATGCACACAGAACAAGTAAATGGAGAAATAAACCCTGAAATCCTTCTTCTTTTTTTTTTTCCTCGCTCCAGTCAACCCTGCTCGCTCCGGGCAGCCTCGCTCACTCCGGTCGGGCCCCCTGAAATCCTTCTTTGTCTAAATTCTTCTTTGAAAGACTAGAACTGGGAAAAAGATGAACCAGGTCATCTCTCGACCAGACCTGCTTTGTTTCTGGGGTGTTTGCTTGCTCGCCTCATTTACTGTGTAGCACAGGCTGGCCTTGAACGCAGTCTTTCTCTGCCTTAGCCTTCCAAATGCTAGGATTACAGACCGGCATCCTTCATCCTGCCCAGCTTCACTCTACATACCTCTTGCCTCTTTCCAAACTCTTCCTCTAAACTAAATGCCCACCATCATAGGTATACTTTGGGGGGCTACTTTATTGGGTTCTTATATCGTCTACCCTTTCCACCCTTATTTCACCCCAATCCCTTCTAACTCCCAATATGAGGTAAGAGGGAAAGAGGGTTAGGGGAGGTAGACTACTTCCTGAATGTTAGGGTTAATCAGGATCCTTGGGGCAAGTTGAATCTCCATAGTCAGGATATTTCCAACCAACAGTCCAACAAAACAGCAATGCAGTAACGGCAAAACCAAAAGCAGCATCAGGGACCAGCAGCATCAGGGACCAGCAGCAGTGAGGGACCAGCAGCGGCAGGGGGGCAGCAGCCTTGGGGACAAGCACTGGGCACAGGCAGCAGCAGGGAGAGCAGCAGCCGCTGCCTCAGGCCCTCTCAGGGCTCTGGAATTTATATCCTCTCAACCATCCCCCAAATTCCAAACACAAACTAACTGCAGGTGGTAAAAATCACATCCCTGCTGTAGCACAGGAAAATCACAGTGGACAATCTGAAGCAGCCCCACACCCCACAGCTGGGATTAAAACCAAAACATATTCACAGAACTAAGTTTTCTTAAATAATTATTTATTTTAGATATGTGAGTACACTGTAGCTGTCTTCAGACACACCAGAAGAAGGCATCAGATCCCATTACGGATGGTTTTGAGCCAGCCACCATGTGGTTGCTGGGAATTGAACTCAGGACCTCTGGAAGAGCAGTCAGTGCTCTTAACTGCTGAGCCATCTCTCCAGCCAAGAACTGACTTTTTAAAGAAACCGGAATTCTCACTACACACTATAAACTTGGAGCCACTGGACCCTTTGTCTGCTCCTCTCTCCGGTGCACACAGTCAGTCTCTTTCCTCTCTCTTCTTCTTCTTCTTCTTTTTTTTTTTTTTTTTTAAGTAAGCATTTCTGGTTTCTTTGGAGACTCAGTTGGGTCATATGATATTTTTCTGGAAGCTGTCTTACGAGAGAATATTTTGCTAAGAACAGACACGAGCTGTTCTTTTGGAAGTGGCCTGGTGAAAGGGCACGTGACGTTTTGCTGGAGCGGATGCGTGAGAGGACACGTGATGTTTGGATGTATAACCAACCGGCAGACACGCTGGCATTGGCTCGCGTTGCTTTCTTCACTGATCTTCGCTTATCGTGACTTCGAAGAGAGAAACACACCGAAGAACTTCTGCAGGCGTTCCGGCTGCTTCTTGCTCTTCCTCGGACTCGTGCTGAGCTGTGGGGCCTCTGGGTTTCTTCTGGATCAAGCTGTTGCTGCTCTTTAGAGTGACCTGGACGGCTGACAACAAACAACTGCTTCTAAACAGTCCACGTCCCCCTTATCCTATTAACCGTCTTCCTCCCCTACCTTTGGTTGGTGGGCTATAAGGGAGGTTGAAGTGGTGGCGCACGCCTTTAATCCCAGCACTCGGGAGGCAGAGGCAGGCGGATTTCTGAGTTCGAGGCCAGCCTGGTCTACAGAGAGAGTTCCAGCACAGCCAGGGCTACACAGAGAAAAAAAAACTGTCTCAAAAAACAAAAAAAGTAAGCCTTGAAAAAATTAAAGTTAAGATATCTGGCACCTCACAGGGGTCTCAGGTGTCTTCACAAGATGGCTTTGAGAGTTCAACAGGAGAGGACGCCCCAACTCAGACCAGTGCTAGGAACTGAACCAGGCCTCCCCACCATGAGGCAAACATACTACTCCTGACAAGCCTTTGGTTTGGTTTGGTTTTTTTGTTTGTTTGTATATATGTATATATATAATGTTTGTTTTTGTGTTTTGTTTTGTTTTAAGACACAGTTTCTCTCTGTAGCCCAGTCTTGGAACTTGCTCTGTCTACCAGGCTAAACTGAATTTCAGAGACCAGCCTGCTCCTGCCTCCCAAGTGCCGCTGCCACCAGCTCCCTGACAAACCCTTCTGACGCTTAGCTACTGGAGAACAAGCCACCTGGCTAAACTCAATGAAAAGTGAGAAATAGATTCCAACTCCCGTGAGCGCTGTCACGGTCATAATGCAGAGATGGCATGAAGAACCGGTGGCCATTTCTGCAGTCTGCCACATGGCTTTAGGGCAGACTCTAAATAAAAGGTATGGTTATCACACTCCTTTAAAGTGACATTTGAGGGGATTTAAGCAGTGACGCAGGTCTGTTCAACCAGACAGAAAAGGATTCCTAGCATGATTAACTTTGTCGTCCAACAGAAGCCTGATATGCCTTTTGTTAAGCCCCATATCTGATATCAAGTCTGGTGAGAAAGCGTGAAAGAGCTGTAGGCGTGGCTTTGGCCCATCAAACTGTCTGGCATCAAATGCACAGAACATGCTGAGTTCTGAGAGTTATTCTGGCAAAGTGCCCCAACCTGGACTGAAAAAAGACTAATGATGTAAGCTAATCTCCAGGAAAGAAGCTGAAGGAGCCTAACAGCCACGCAGAGCTCACGTTCCTCAGTGGCCTCCGCTAAAACCAGGCTTGGTGGCTCATCCTGTACTCCTAGCACTAGGTGACAGAGACAGCGTGACCCAGGAATTTGGGGTTCCTCTTTGGGGTTCTTAGTCTTGTTGATAAGGGATTTAGAAACACAAGCTACAGAGGCAGCTCTGTGGTTAACAGCATTTGCTGCTCTTGGAGAGGACTCAAGTACCTGGAACCCACAGCCAGGCAGCTCATAAGATTCTGCCAACCCTAGTTCCAGTGCAATGACAACCTCCTCTAGGTACTTCACACACGTGGCACACACTCACGCAGACACAGACAAAAGTAAAAATAAAATGTTTTTAAAAAGTAATTTAGGAGTAGGTCATGATGGTGAACACTTTTAATTCCAGCACTTGGAAAACAGAAGCAGGCAGACCCTGAGTTTGAAGCCAGCCTGGTCAGATCCCTGAGTTTGAGGCCAGTTCTAGGCTAACCAGGGCTACACAGGAAACAAAGGAAGAAAAGAAAGAAAAGAACAAAAAGAAAAGAAAAAAAAGAAAGGAAAGAAACACAATTCCCAGTACTCTGTACACATTCAGAAACTTTATATCCACATATCTATAACTCCCTTGTCTTGGTTTATTTTCCTGTTACTATAATAAAATACTCTGACAAAAGCAATTTAAGGGAGAAGGGTTTATTTACCTCATAGTTCCAGCTTACTGACTGTCCTGGCGAAAGTCAAGGCATCAGGAACATGAAACAGCTAGCCATACTATGTATGAGGTCAGTCAGTAGAAGGGGATAATGGATGCATGTACATTAGCACTCAGCCCATTTTATCCATTCACACAGGCCAGAATCCCCTGCCTAGGGAATGATGCCACCCACAGTGGATGGGTCTTCCCATTACTCCAGAGACATGCCCAGATGTCCTTCTCCCGGGTGATGCTAAATTCTGTCAGGTTCATAATTAACACTAACTATCACATCCTCTCTTCCAATCCCTGGGAAGTTGTACTCTAATTCTGAGAGTCTGACTCTTCTCAGGTTCATTTAAAGATCATTCATTATTCATTATGCCTCCAATGTTGCTTTGCGTTCAGTAACAGGACCATCTGCAAGGGGCTGTGTGAGTTCACAGAACCCAAAGCTGAGGATGGGCACTGGAAGTCTTAGACCCATGAGGGTTTGAGACCATCAGACCATCTCACAGCACTCACAGGGAATGGGGACTATGTAGGCCAACCATCTGATAGGAAATAACACTTGGTGGGGCTCTCCAGATATGTAGGAGGGTGTATGAGGGAGCTTCAGTATCCACTCAGACACTTTTTCCTCCCTCTCCTGTGTCTTCTAGGCCTCCGGTATGAAGGGCCAGATGCTCCAGTCTATGAGGTAAGAGTCCCCATGTCAGCATTTTTAACACCGACTTCCCCTTCCACAAATATGTTTGATCTCAGCCTTTAACCATTAATCCAACCCCTGTCATTAATCCAACTCAAACCCCACGTGAATACACAGTGGGTAATGGGGGGCATTGCATAGTTTTCTAAGCTTTGGAGTGACTGCAGGGAGAACTCCCCAAGTGACCTCCATGGCTGTGTGTGCTCTAGGAGCAAGCAGCTGCCACATGTGGCCCCTGACAACAAAAGGATGAGATGTCCCACTGCCCTCCCTCACTACACAGCTCTGGGTTGAGGTCTCAGGATGGGATGTCCGAGGGTGAGGTGCAATCTCATTTAGAACCTGCAAAAGGACCCTGGGAATGGAGACTTAGGGTGGGGGACTGTGCTGATGGACCTGCCCAGGGATAAGTCTGGAGGTCAGAGGACAGACATTGGTGTGTCCTCCTCTATGGCTCTCTGTTTCCTTGAGACACTGCGGAGCTCACTGGGTTTTGGCTAGGCTGACAGGCAGCAACCCCCAAATGAGCTTCCTGTCTTGCTATCCATCTTTGGTGGCTCGGGTTGCCTGACTTTTTTATGTGGGAGCAGAGCATTCAAAGTCAGGTTCTGCTACTTAGGCAACACGAGTCCTTACCCACTGTGCCATCTCCTCAGCTCAGAAATGAGCTCTACATCCTTTGCCCTGCCCCCACAGGTTGACTAGAGGGTAGAGTGGGGAGGCATGAGCTGCTGTGTCCTCAGAGGGCTCCTCAGTCACAAACCCTCTCATCCTATCCCTGTCATTTTTCTCATAACTATGATTTATTTCTTTATAAGGGCACTAGAGATAAAATCCAGTCCCTCACACACGCTGGGCAAACACTCTAGCCCTGAGCCAAGCTTCTAGCCTCTTTCATTATGTGCTCACTCGTGCCTAGTTATTGTGTGGGTGTGGCTGCCTAAGGACTTGCTTCTCAGAGATTTGTCTGTTGATTGGCCTGAGTCTTCAGCATGGTTCACCTAACCCGGTTGACTTCCCACAAAGATGCCTAGCTATTGCAGGCAACCGAAGGGAAGAGTAACCTTTAGAGCAGTGGGAATGGAGAGAAGCCGGCTGCCACTGCATCGTCGGGCAGAATGAAGGGGCAGGCGAGAGGAGCACTAATGGCCACTCTTTGGGCATCTGAGAGCTGGAATGGAAGCAAGTGCCTTTTAATGTCACAAAGAGAGGACTTGGGAGACAGGAGGTGATGGACTTACAACAGCAGTTTCTATTAGTGACAAACTGATATTATTTATTCCTGTTGCTTTATTTATTTATTTATAAAGATTTATTTAATGTATGTGATGTATGTGAGTACACTGTCACTCTGTTCAGACATACCAGAGGAGGGCATCGGATCCCATTACGGATGGTTGTGAGCCACCATGTGGTTGCTGGGAATTGAACTCAGGACCTCTGGAAGAGCATTCAATGCTTTTAATCACCGAGCCATCTCTCCAGCCCCTTGTTTTGTTTTGTTTTGTTTTTTTAATTTTTTGGGATGCTGAGGATTGAACTCAGGCCACCAGGCACAGAGGCCAGAAGAGCTATCTGATCCCTCAGAGATGAAGTTACAGGCTGTAGAGGAATTTTAATCCAGCAACCTGGCTGTTCTGGCAAGAGATTGCCTCCAAAGATATGATCTGGCCCAAATGCAGACATGTCCTTGATTCCACTATGACCTGGTTGGATAGTAGACATGTCCTTATTACACACCTTCAAATCCCTAACAGTGAAGGTTAGTTTGTAGAAGAAAAGCAACCATGTTTGAAAGTGATGTCTAGGGGCTGGTGAGATGGCTTAGTGGTTAAGAGCCCTGACTGCTCTTTCAGTGGTCCTGAGTTCAAATCCCAGCAACCACATGGTGGCTCACAACCATCCGTAATGAGATCTGATGCCCTCTTCTGGTGTGTCTGAAGACAGCTACTTAATAATAAATAACTCTTTGATCTGAAGCAAGTAGGGACTGAGCAAGCGGGGTTGACTGGAGCAAGCAGGGGTCCTAAAAATTCAATTCCCAACAACCACTTGAAGGCTCAAAACCATCTGTACAGCTACAGTGTACTCACATACATAAAAAAATAAATAATTCTTAAAAAAAAGAAAGAAAGTGATGTCTAATTGAGGGTCAAAGTAATGAATCAGAAGAAGAATCAGAGATAGGATATATCCAACTCACAGGAAAGCAGCCCAGGGAAGAGAGGTTACGAGAGAGAGAGAGAGAGAGAGAGAGAGAGAGAGAGAGGTGAAAACAGAATGAGCCGAGACCTGAGAATGAGAAAGAGCCAGATTAGAACATATTGAGGTGAGGCCAAGCAAAGCAATTTAGGCAGAAGCCAGGTAAAGCTGTTTGACTCAGTCATCTTGGATGATCAGATTGTAGGGAGGCTAGATGCTTACAGGAATAGTTACAACAGAGAAGGAAGGGCTCTGGACTCAGCCCGAGTGTGTATTTGCACAGCTTGGGTACAGCTCCCGTCTCATCACTTCACTTGAAGAGTTAAAGCGACATGTACAACGGGCTTTTGCAGAATGCCCAGCTTTGCTGGGGACAGCACACAATGACAGGGACTGCCTGCACTGGGCCTGGATGGAGACATCTTAGTAGCCCGTGGCAGCTCTTTGTGAAATCCAGTGGTTCCCGTCCTGGATTTCCATCATCCGTGCTTACTATTGGAAAAAGTGCCAAGCGTTCCCCTGTTCTCTAGGCTTCTGCACTCCTTCCAGAATGCCAGACTGAAGGGGTCCCCTTCAGGTCCCCTTTTCTTAGGCTTAGGAGGAGGTTGTAGAAGAGGGAACCAGTCAGGATTATGATATTTAGCTGCTTCCTCCTCTGATTCAGATTCATCTCCAGGATCTAAAGGCTCTCCCTCATCATCATCAGAGGTGGAGGAAGTCAACAATATACGGGGAAGGAGGTGTCTTTGATTTCTATGTTTGTTGGTTTGTTTGTTTCTGAGACAGGGTTTCTCTGTGTAGCCCTGGCTGTCCTGGAACTCACTCTGTAGACCAGGCTGGCCTCAAACTCTGAAATCCGCCTGCCTCTGCCTCCCAAGTGCTGGGATTAAAGGCATGCGCCACCAAGTCCAGCTTGGTTTTTGATTTAACAGTTTGTTTCTCACCAGTTTGTTTGGGCAGTAGAGGAATACCTCCTTCTATAACATTTCTGTACTACAAACAGAGCCTGCTGATGAACTGGACAGGTCTGTTATTTCGGCATGGCATACTGTTTGTTTTATCACAAACTAGAACATAACTTTATTCTCTGGAACCTGCCCTTCATCTGCCTCATCCTTGTGTTCCAGGATACAGGTTTTCATATCCTTACTCTTTTCCATGCTGCCTCATCCAAGGTCCCTTTATCAGGAAACCAAGGGCTCACAGAACAAACCAAGCAAAGAAAATCAGATAGCTGCTGTTTTTCAAAATGAATTCCAGTCTTAAGCAATAACTTACAAAGAATCTTTTTATACAGAGATGTCTCACTGGATTCAACTTGACACATAATAAAACTATAAAATTATCACAGGCTGGGCAGTGTTGGTGCACGCCTTTAATCCCAGCACTTGGGAGGCAGAGGCAGGCGGATTTCTGAGTTCNAAAAAAAAAAAAAAAAAAGAATATAAATATATATTTATAAACAGACTTGGAAGTGAGAGACAGTTTTTCTTTTCTTTAAGATATTATTTATTATTATAAATAACTACACTGTAGCTGTCTTCAGACACACCAGAAGAGAGTGTCAAATCTCAATCTAGATGGTTGTGAGCCACCATGTGGTTTGTGGGATTTGAACTCAGGACCTTCAAAAGGGTGGTCAGTACTCTTAACTACTGAGACTTCGCTCCAGCCCATGGCCTGGAACTTTTTATGCCAATCACGCTAGCCTCTAGTTCACAGAGATCCACTTGCCCCAAGTGCTAGGATTAAAGACATGTACAACTAAGAAAAGCTTTTTCATTTATTTGTTTGTTTGTTTGTTTTTCGAGACAGGGTTTCTCTGTATAGCCCTGGCTGTCCTGGAACTCACTCTGTAGACCAGGCTGGCCTCGAACTCAGAAATCCACCTGCCTCTGCCTCAGAAGTGCTGGGATTAAAGGCATGCACCACCACACCCGGCTCATTTCTTTATTTTTTATTTATGTATTTTATGTATATGAGTTCTGTATTTTCATAAATGCCTTCACTCCAGAAGAGGCATTTGACCCCATTATAATTGGTTGTGAGCCATCTTATGGGTGCTGGGATTTGAACTCAGGACATCTGCAAGAGCTGCTGGTATGCTTAACCTCTGAGCCATCTCTCCAGCCCCTATTAGTAATAGCTTTTTCTTTAAATGCTGCCCAAGGCTGGGGCATGCTTTTCCTGACACACTAGGCTTTCCAACATGTTCTCCCAACACAGTTTCTGCCATGTGGCTGTCTGACTGCCGTGAAGCCAGCTTGCTGGCTTTGGTTGCTGAATATTTTGGCTTTCTTGAACTCTAACTGAAAAGGCATGGCTTTTGTCCTCTTCTTCATCTCCACCTTTGATTTTTCTCAGCCCTACTTTGAATGATGGTTCTTTTTTTTTTTTTTAAGATTTATTTTATTTATTATATGTAACTACACTGTAGCTGTCTTCAGACACTCCAGAAGAGGGCGCCAGATCTCATCACGGATGGTTGTGAGCCACCATGTGGATGCTGGGATTCGAACTTATCACCTTCGGAAGAGCAATCGGGTGCTCTTACCCGCTGAGCCATCTCACCAGCCCCTGAATGATGGTTCTTAAGTGCTTTAAAATTCCTGCTAGCCCAGCACCTACAACAGGTGGTAAAAAAGAAAAGTTATTAGGATATGGGGGAACTGGACCTGTTTAGAAATGGTTCTTTGGAGCAAATCCCATCATGAAATCAGCAGTTAATTTCACAGGTCAACAGCAGCAGCTCGATCCACTTCCCTGGCACACCAGCAGTCCCGTTCAGTGGTGTTGGGATAGCAGCAGTGGTAGTGTGACTTAGCAGGAACAGTCAGACCTCAGCCAGATCAGCACAAGCCAGCAGGAAGAATTTGGACCATCAGGAATGCCAGGAGAAGTTCTCAACTGTACCTCTCTCTCAACAAATCGAAGATCAGCTAAGACATGAGACCAAGAAGCATTGCAAAGCCAGAGCAAGCCCCTCCCACTGGCCATTGAACCCTATTTATACTCCCTCCAAATAGCATGTGTGCTCCACGGGTGTACCTCACCACATGAGTCCGTCTCAGCTGTCATCACTCTGCCAATTGGCCAGAGTCTGAGGAAGCAGGAAGAAGCCAAAGCAGGCCACCTGAAGTTTTTCTGGTGCGTTTCTCTATGGAGTCATGGCAATTGGAGCTCAGCTATGCGTTCTAAGGCAGACTAATACATGTGTGTCGTTAGCAAAGAACCCTTCATCACAAGTCCCTTCAGGTGCCTGTTTTAGCAGAACATCCTCTCCCCTGTGTCTGCTTCAGTGAAACGTTCCTTCAGGAGTCTGCCTTAGCCTTTCACCTGTGTCCACTTCAGGAAAACACTCCTTCACGTGTTTGCCCCAGCAAAACACCATCCGACACAACTGACTCTCCACAGAAAGTAGAAGCTTCCACCTCACGTCTCCCATTCGGATTCCCAGCTCCCCTGCCCAGGGGCTCTATTTCTGAAACTCTACTATGCTTGTCCTCAAGCAGGCGCGTGAGACACTCCGTGGATAAAGTCACCTGCTAACCAAGCCGGATGACCTAATTTGGTCTCTGTGACTCACACAGTGGTAGGAGAGAATTGACTCCTGCAAGCTGTTTTTGGACCTCCGTAGTGCACTGTGAGATATGTGCATATCAAAATTTTAAATGTAATTCCTTTTTTAAAAAATTATCATCAACGGGCTGGAGAACTGGCTCAGTGGTCAAGAGCACTGGCCGCTTTTCCAAAGGACCCAGTTTTGGTTTCCCAGTATCCATATGGCAGATCACACAGCCCCTGCCAGTTTCTGCCAACATCTACCTACATGCATATATATGCTCAGACTCCCACAACATATACATACAAAGTAAAAATAAGATAAATCTTTAAAAATAAGTCAGGCATGGTGGCACATGCCCTTAATTTCAGTACTTGGGAGGTGGATCTGTGAGCTTGGTGACAGTCTGGTCTGCCTAGTGGATTCCAGGTCAACCCAGGGGACAAAGTGAGACCCTGTCTCAAAACAAACAGGGGGGGAAGTTACCCGTTTCTGAATAACTCAGAAAAGCAAGCAGGTTTTGCAGTGCTGACCGAGGGAATCTGAAGCTGTATGTGGAGGAGCTTCAGAGATTCATTATCCCACTAACGGGATAACAACTAGTCCTCCCTTCTCTATAGCATGTGTCTTAGTTGGGGTTACTATTGCTATGATGACACACCATTACCAGAAGTAAGCTGAGGAGGAAAGGGTTTATTTGACTTACACTTCATATCACTGTTCACCACTGAAGAAGTCAGGGCAGAAACTCAAACATGGCAGGATCCTGGAGGCAGAAGCTGATGCAGCGGCAATGGGGGCTGCTTACTGCCTTGCTCCCCAGGGCTTGGTCAGCCTTCTTTTCTCTCTCTCTCTCTCTCTCTCTCTCTCTCTCTCTCTCTCTCTCTTTCTTTCCTTTCTCTTCCTTCACTTCCTTCCCTTTTGTTTTGTTTTTGTTTTTTGAGACAGGGTTTCTCTGTATATCCCTGGCTGTCCTGGAACTCACTCTGTATAGACCAGGCTGGCCTCAAACTCAGAAATCCACCTGCCTCTGCCTCCCAAGTGCTGGGATTAAAGGCGTGTGCCACCATGCCCGGCTCCCTTTGGGTTCTCTCTCTCTCTCTCTCTCTCTCTCTCTCTCTCCCGGCTCCCTTTGGGTTCTCTCTCTCTCTCTCTCTCTCTCTCTCTCTCTTTTCTTTTTCTAGACAGGGTTTCTCTGTGTAGCCCTAGCTGTCCTAGAACTCACTCTGTAGACCAGGCCGGACTCAGAAATCTGCCTTCTTTTGTCTCCCAAGTGCTGTCCAGTGGCTGGTCTCTTCTTAATCACCGATAAATTCTCAGCTCCAGCCAACCAGAATCGAGTAGCCCAGTAAAGCAAAGGTTTCATTTTAGTAGTTCTCAGTATCTTGTTCACCACAGCTGATTCTTCGGCCCCAGCTAATCAGAACTACAGAAGTTTAAATAGCAAACAGCCCCGATAGTCTTTAAACTTCCCTTGGAAAGTTCTCTCGCTTTCTGCACTGCTCTGAACATTTTTTTTTCTTCCAAGCTGTCATAGAACATCCCACTGAACTCTCAATACTCAATGACTCTTCTAGCCCAAAGTTCCAAAGTTCTACAGTCTTCCTCAAAACATGGTCTGACAAGGCAACACCAAACTCATGATACCAAAGTGTCCTAGTGAGGCTGTCTATGGAAGCCTGGAGACAGGAGCTGATGCAGAGGCTGTGGAGGGATGCTACTTACTGTTCTGCTTCCCAGCCTGCTTTCTTACGGAATCCAGGAATACCAGCTCAGGGAAGGAACCACTCTCAATGGGACAGGCCCTCCCCCATCAATCACTAATTAGCAAAAATGCCTTACAACTGAATCTAATGGAGACATTTTCTCAATGAAGGTCCCCTCCTTTCAGATCACTCTGGTTTGTGTGTCAAGCTGGCATAAGACTAGCCAGCAGAGCATGTATTTAGGTGACTCAGATTTCTTGAAAGAGTGAACTCCTGGCTATATAATTGAGAGACCCACTTGGATATATATATATATATATATATATATATACACACATATATATATAGTTAGAGTTTTATATATATATAGTTATATATATAGTTATATAGTTATATAGTTATATTTTATGTGTTTGTCTTCTTGTATGCATGTGTACTATATGAATGCCCAAGTCCAGGTTCTATTCTTTTAGCTGATAGAAAGTAACCCTACTTCAGTGGACCTCAGCAAAGTCTGGATACCGCCACCTAGGATCTGGAGCTGGAGTTACAGGCAGTTGTGGGAAGCCTAACCTGGATCCTGCATGTTGAGAATTAAACTCAGGGTTTCTGGAAGAGCAGCAAGTACTCTTCACTGCTGAGACATCTCTCCAACCCCTCGTGTGTGTGTGTGTGTGTGTGTGTGTGTGTGTGTGTGTGTGTGTGTGTGTGTGTGTTTTGAAATAAGGTTTCAGGTAACTAGCCTCAAATTCTCTTTGTAACTGCCTTGAATTCTTGATCCTCATGTCCTGAGTGTGTGCTGCTGAAAGTACAGGTATGAACATTATCTGTACCACCTGTACCGCCACAGGATTTTGTGGTGATTGGGATGGTACCCAGGCATTGTGCATTCTGGATAAACACTCTATCAATTGATCCGTATTCTTAGACTGAGCTACTACTACTACTACTACTACTATTACACTTTCCCCCTCACCTTAATGTTTTTCTGAATTGCTATGGCTATAAACTTTAAAATGCTATGAAGTAACATCTTTGGGTTTTCCTTAGGTTTAACTTTGTGGTACTGGAGATGAAACCCAGGGGACTGTGCATGCTGGGCAAGCCTGTTCATCTGCTGCACCATCTAAAAAGGCCTTTTTCCCTAGCTGTCACGTGTTAATTTTGATTTTTCTAGAGAGTTACTGGAGATTTTCAATGATACACAATTGTTCTAGGTTTGCATTTTTAACTCTTTAATAGCTATGGCATATTTTTTTAAAGATTTATTTATTATATGTAAGTACACTGTAGCTGTCTTCAGACGCTCCAGAAGAGGGCGCCAGATCTCCTTACGGATGGTTGTGAGCCACCATGTGGATGCTGGGATCTGAACTTATCACCTTTGGAAGAGCAGTTGGGTGCTCTTACCCGCTGAGCCATCTCACCAGCCCCGGCATAATTTTTATTAAATTAAAAAAATAAAAATAAAAAATAAAAAATAAAAATAAATAAAAAAAATAAAAAAAATATATAAGCCAGGAGGTGGTGGCACACGCCTTTAATCCCAGCACTCAGGGAGGCAGAGGGAGGCAGAGGCAGGCGGATTTCTGAGTTCTAGGCCAGCCTGGTCTACAGAGTGAGTTCCAGGACAGCCAGGGCTATACAGAGAAACCCTGTCTCTAAAAACAAAAACAGACAAACAAAATAATCACTAAAAAAAATATATAAATTTGGCTGGGAGTGATGGTGCATACCTTTAATCCCAGAACTCGGCAGAAGCGGGATGTTCAGGCAGACACGGTGCTGGACAAGCAGCCTGAGAGGTCTGCATCTCGATTCCCCGGCAGTAGACTACCATCCAATAAACTTGATTTTGTTGCTACTTCACAGCTGTAATTTTCCTACTGTTATGAATCCTAAGGCAACTCTGTATTTTCTGATGGTCTTAGGTAACCCCTGGGAAAGGGTAGTTTGACCAATCCAGGGGTTGAGGTCCACAAATTGACAACTTGTGTGTTAGCCCTTCCTGCCAGGATCTCAGGTGACAACTGCCCTCCGGAGTGCAGTTGTTGTTCAAGAATTTCTGTGTAGACCAGGCTATCTTCACACCCCGACTGCCTCTGCCTCCCAAGGGATAGGATCAAAAGGCCACCATGCCTGTCCATTTCTCACTTTTTTTGTTTTTTTGGTTTTTCGAGATAGGGTTTCTCTGTATAGCCCTGGCTGTCCTGGAACTCACTCTGTAGACCAGGCTGGCCTTGAACTCAGAAATCCACCTGCTTCTGCCTCCCGAGTGCTGGGATTAAAGGCGTGCGCCACCACGCCCGGCCCATTTCTCACTTTTTAAGGCTTAGGATTTAACTCAAACTTAAGAAGCCAAGACCTGGCCAGGTGTAGTATTATGTACTCAAAATGCCAACACTTTAGACTAAGGCAGGTGATTTAGTCTGAGGCCAGCCTGGGTGTGGAGTGAGAGCCAGGTGTGGGTGGGGGAACATCAGTAATCCAGCACTTGAGAGGCAGAGGTAGCAGGATCCATAAAATTCAAGACCAGCTTGACTATTCAGTGAGACTAGCAAAGGGGCCAGAATGAGTCCTTACATTCCTGTAATGGGTAAATACGAATGGTCTCACTCTGCCCTTTGCAGAACCGTTCATAAATGCGCCAGAGAGCATCATGCTGGAATAGGAAGTTGATCAGTAGACCTCGAAGAGGAACCCAGAAAAAGCTCACCTGCCTCCCAGGACAAATCAATGGTCCCTACATCAAAGTCAAGCCCTTTGGTGGCCTCAAGGCCCTCACAGCTAAATGGGTTGGAAAACCACTGAATTTTCATGTGGACAGTGATGGATGAGCCCAGAAACCAGCCCAGGCATTAAAAAACAAATTTGGAGCTCTATGCCACAGATGCCTTTATTTATTTATTTATTTATTTATTTATTTATTTATTTGGTTTTTCAAGACAGGGTTTCTCTGTATAGTCCTGGCTTTCCTGGGAACTCACTCTGTAGACCTGGCTGGCCTTGATCTCAGAAATCCGCCTGCCTCTGCCTCCCGAGTGCTGGGATTAAAGGCGTGCAGCACACCACGCCAGGCTTTTTGTTTGTTTGTTTGTTTTTAGATGGCAATATTTTTGTTCGAGTTTGCCAAACAAGAAACTGTGGTAAGCACAAAGGGGAAGAACCACTAAGACAGGAGAGCATGGGAAACCCTTCAAAGAGACAATGCAGACCACAAAGGAAATGGCTGCCGGGTAAGTTTGCTCCTATCCAGAACCTGGCCATCAGAAGCCAAGTCACTGGAGACTAAGGCGGGTGATTGGCCAAGCTGGGCTACACAGTGAGACTGTACGTCAAAAACAAAAGACAGAAAAAAAGCTGAGTTTGAATGTTACCTCTTACTACATTAGCTACTTTTATTCCTATAATCCATGACAAAACAACTTAGTATTATAACCCCACTGTACTGGCTAGTTTTGTGTCAACTTGACACAGGCTGGAGTTATCACAGAGAAAGAAGCTTCAGTTGGGGAAATGCCTCCATGAGATCCAGCTGTATGGCATTTTCTCAGTTAGTGATCAAGGGGGAAGGTCCCTTTGTGGTTGGTGCCATCTCTGGGCTGGTAGTCTTGGGTTCTATAAGAGAGCAGGCTGAGCAAGCCAGGGGAAGCAAGCCAGTAAAGAACATCCCTCCATCATGGCTCCAGCTTCCTGACCTGCTTGAGTTCCAGTCCTGACTTCCTTGGTGATGAACAGCAGTATTGAAGTGTAAGCTGAATAAATCCTTCCCTCCCCAACTTGCTTCTTGGTCATGATGTTTTGTCCAGGAATAGAAACCCTGACTAAGACACCCACTGCTCTAGGTGTATCAATGCAAAGGCATGGCAGAGCAGAGCGGCACCTGATGATGGAGAGAGCAGAGGCAACCTGTGCTCTGAGCTTCCTATCCCAGCCCAAGCCTAGAGAGGGGGTCAGGCCAGATCTCCTTGCTCCTCCTGGCAACCCTCTGAGACCCCAGGCACACCACCCCAGGGTCGCACTCTTTTTCCTAGCAAAGCCCTCTCCTCATCCGGATCACCCTAGCTCCCCAACTCCCAGAAGCACAGACACAACTCAGCTTTCAATATAAGTTTCCTTTTATTTTGAGACTGAAAACAGTGGAATGAGATTGCTTTGTGGCTGAAACAGCTTTCGCCGGGAAGGGACCCCCCCCCCCCCCAGAGTGTTCATCCATCCAATGAACAAACTTGCCAAGTCCGAGCCCGCTGCCCATCCCCCAGCTTCAAGAACAGAGAAGGGTAGGAGGAAGGCACAATCAAATTCAGGGTCGTGATGGCCAGCAAAGTTCTGGTAAAATACAATCCCAAAGTTGTCGCGATTACAGAGTCTAACAGTCACAAGCAGCAGCCCCCCAATGCCTCCCAGATTTACACTCAGAAAAATAAAGCCCTCCGGACTATCGACCCGTTCTGCCTGAGGGGTTCGGGCTCTTCGGATTTAACTTGGTTTTGGAGAACAGAATCAAGATTTCTGAAGAGAAGGGAGACCCCAAATGGTGGTAAAAGGTATTTATTCATCATGCAAATTTATAATCTGCTTAAATTCATTTCCAATGAGCTTACAAGCAGTGGTTCACATAAAACTGGTCACACGAGGTTCCCTAACCACCTGCAGCGGCCTGGAGCACCCCAGCCCAGTGCTCCTGTTCAAGATGTCCAAGTCACCTGGCCAGAGAGTTGTGACAGGAAACACAGGTGAATCTCACTGGCACTCCTGGGGTGGGGATGTGACCAGCCAAGGAGCTCCCTGGGAAAGTCATATCATTATGTGATATGTGACAACTGCCAAAGAGGAAACCGTATGTATGGGGGAAAACAGTATAAGAAATTAATCCCATAGTTAACTGGAAATTATCTCCCTCCTTTAAAAGAAAAAAATTTTTTTTGGTTTTTTTTTTTTTTTAAGATTTTTTGGAAAGTATTTTTAAGGTAATATTTTTTTCCTTTGGAAAAAGAAACCTTTTCCCCCCGCCTAACCTAAGCAAGTGGAGTTGCCACTACCTAAATTTCTCTATATTGTTTTGCTAAGAGGTAGATTAAAACCAAAAGTGAAACGGGCTTCTATAAGGAGGTCATTTAAGGGTGGGAAGGGCTAGGGCACCCAGAGGTGGTCAACTACAAAGGTGGCCTGAGCCAGTGTGTTAGACTGGACTAGGCCCCAGGGCGAAGGATCCTGCTCTACTTCAGAGCCAACTCCCCTCCCCCACCCCCCACCCCGCCGAGGGGACTCAGTGGAGGCGGAGGATCTTCAAGAAACCCTGTTGAAGAGGCCCTGGTTCCCAACCTAGGAGCTGACCAGGGGGATTCTCCAGGCCCGTCCGCGGGAACCGCCCTCCAGCCAGCCCTCTAAAGATGGAACCCATTCCTCTCCTCACCCACTGGTCCATCAAGCTAAAGCAGGCGGGGAGGGGGGAAGAGCTGGAGTGAAGGGATGAGAGAGTGGGTGAGGAGAGCAGAAAGGGGAATGGGGTAGGGGACATGATGAGATGACGGAACCCTGCCAACCCGACCAATATGAGTGGGGACCCGGGCAGGCCTGCCCGATCCCCATGACAAACCTAGTGTGGCCTAAGCCAAAACTCTCTCCTGGCTGGGAGTCATCCCCCGAGGCGTGAGTCCCTGCCCTCATCTCCAATCTTACTGTGAGGACTGAGGTAGTTCATCCATTGGTACTCGTAGTATCATCATCTGTGATTAGGAAAAACACGTGCTCCAGGAGCACCCTGTTAGTTAAGAAAAACAAATTCTCTTCTTTTGTCAGTCCATAGTCAAAAATTTGAGGGCATCCGTAATGATGCCACATCAGGCCGTGCCGGGCTGAGGCTTTGGCCTGGCCTCTAGACCCCTGAGGCACGTGGCCTGTCCCGGATCTTGAACCCTCACTGAGATGTATCCAAAGGAAAGAAACAACGGCGTTTCAGCTGGTATTACTCTATGTCTGAATACAAGAGGAACATCCTGTACCTAAACCATTGGGTATCTGGAAGGAAAATGGCTTTTACATCCCCTGGCATTGATAAGGGAGGTCTCTTCCAACTTCCTCCAATGTCTTGCCAAGCTCTTCTCCTTCTATTGGTTTTTAACAAACAGGCAAAAACAGTTGTGTGGTTTGAATGGCAAAGTCACTAGGATCTCCCCCAGGAACACTTAGGAAAAGGAAAGGCGACCTCGTCCCGAGAGAGGGGGAGAAGAGTTGCCTAAAGCGACAGCTCCTCCTGGGGCTCAGTTAGGCTTGGCGCCCTCTGGGGCTGAGGTAGTTACTAGCACTGCTGGTTCCCAGTTTGGCAGAGGGTGTCTGGGAAGGGAGGAGGGGAAGGCACCCTTGAGAGCTAACTGAGGCCCCTCCTCACTGCCAGTCTGCCAGGCCTGAAGGGAACTCCACGGTGCCATCTCTGCAGTGGGGACAGGGGAGGAGAGCAGTCCCACAAGGAGCCTAAGATTCCCTCCTTCCCCAAAGTGCAACAGGGAGCCAAAGGACCCCCCTTTTCCCTGCTCCCTAGCCCTGGGCAAGCACCACACCCAAATCCCCCAGGAACTTAAGAAGACTGGTACATGTTTTTAGTGTGTAGTCTCCAGGACCCTCCCCCTCCCAGACAGGCCTAGGAGATGTAGAAAAATGGCCGGCCACTGCTTTGTCTTAGAAACAGCCTCTCAGCTTCTGTCTGTCTGTCTGTCTGTCTGTCTTTGGCACAAAGGAAAACGGACATACAGAACCAACTGGAACATCCTGTTCCAGCATCCTTGGGGTTTTGACATGGTGTCTCCAGCCAATAGCAAGGCAGGAGTTTTCCCCAAAAGCAGAGAGCTCAGGGAAATGAAAGACAGAAAGGACTGGAAAGAGTCAAAGGCCACACGACTTCCCTCATACCCAGACCCCCACTTCAAGCAACTAAGCCCACAAACTGCAAAAGGCAACCGGACCCCAGAGGGGGTTAAAGTCACTGCGGTGTAAGCGGCAGATGCAGCTTCAAAGTCAGTCAGCGAGTCAAACCATTTGGCTTTTTATGTGTTTCCAAGAATTTAAAAAATAGATCCAAGAGATGATCCTTTCATTCATAAAAATACGTGGGTAGTGCACACACACACACACCTCTATACATATACCTTTGAACACAGAAGCAGTTTCTTTTAAAGGTAGCTTTTCTTAAAACTGTCCAAATCTCCCAAGTGCTTTCTGTAATAATTTGCTGTCATGCCTAGGACAGGGATGAAAAAAAAAGAGGTGACAAGCAGGGTAAGGAGCTGCCCTAAGAGTCACCAAACAACCCAAATAGGTCAGCTCTCCCTTCCTGCTGACCTCTGCCCCTAGTCCATATTCTTGCTTTCTCTAGGAAGCCAACTTTCACAATCTTGCTGCTGGGCAAGTCCAGCCGTGAGTGGAACCTCGCCTAGTCCATGTAAGTTTTCAGGTCCCTTGTCACACACTTTCTGATCTCTTCTGGGAGCTCAATCAGCTAAAGAAAAGGACTTGGACTTAAGGTGTGAAGGGGCAGGTCCCCAAGGAACAGACACTCCAACAATCTCATTCTAGGTGCTGTGGGATCCCCCCCCATGGTCACTTGAACCAGGTTATCAAAGCATGCTTGCTGCAAGAAATCCACTTGAAATCACTAAATGGCCGATGTCTGAACATTGTCTGCTTTGTATGGGGACAAAGCACATAAGAGCCAGGTGGGAAGCTTAATTCTACTGGCCTGTTACCATCCTAAAGACTTTGTTTCTCTTTGGACTGAATGATCTGGAGCCTATGAGGGGCTGTGGCTGTGATGGGGACCAAGGGGTGAGACCCTGTCCCAACCACACTCATCATTTCCTCTTCCTCCTCTTGGCTACCCACCACTCTAAAACCAAGAATGCCCTAACAGGTCCACTTTTAGAACGAAGCAGATTAACCTAAGGAGATGGGGAGACGGAGAGGGCAGCCATGGAGGATCCGCTGGCCTCGTGGTCTATGCAGAACAACACAGACAAGAGCAAGGTGGGGTGGGAATGAAACAATAACCAAAAAATCATCAGGAAAAGCACTGTAATGACAGACCAGGTGGCCCGATGGTGACAGAGTGGCCTTGTCTTTCTCCTATAAACGGAGTCTTGGCTCCTATATTTTTAAAGAAACAACAGGTTTCTCTTAAAACAGTATTATTTTTTAGTTATTATTTCTTTCCTCGATAAAACGGAGGCAATATCATAAAATAACAGCACCGCTGGTGGGAACACCCGGCTAAGGTACTGTCTCAGAGGGGAGGAGGGGTACCCACAGTTTGGCCCCCAAGGGTTAAAAGCTCTGCTAGATCTTAAATCCTACTTCAAGGTCAGAGACTAGAACCCAGGGAGGACCTGGTTCCCTTGGAGTTTTTCTCTTCACCATAGCCTCCTCCCCTTGATCCAGCCCTCAACCCCCACCTTTCCCCACAGGGCCTTTTCTCCACAGAGCTCCTAAAGAGTTACTGGCTCATGTTTTAAGAAATTATGAAACATAACTTTCTCATTTTTTCTTTTCATTAAAAAAATAAAATATTCAAGACTATCAGCTTCTTTTTTGCTTCGCTTTTTTTTTATATAAAATATCAGCAAGCCGCAAAAAAAAAAAAAATTAAAAATAAGGAAAGAAAAGAGAAATAAAAACCGGGATTTAGGGAACAAAAGGAGAACCATTGCTGAGGTAACTTCACACCTTGAGGTAGTTTACGTCGCACAGCACTGCCTGACTCCGCCCACATGTCACGGTAGCTTTGTCACTGTTGTCCTTGCAAGGTCAGGAAGCGGGACCCCCAGCACACACAGTGAGTGAGGCCTTCCTTTCTTCCCAGCACACTTGACAGTATTGCCCAGGATAGCTAAAGTGCGTCACCTGGCTAATATGCATTACAGTCAGTACAGTATCAGGAGGGGAGGCCGAGCCTCACTTAACTGATGGCCGCTGTCCTCCACAAGGGTTAACTGCCAACAGGATCTCATTGAGCCTGGTAAATTAATAAATTAAGTGTGTTTACCCCTTTGTGCATAATGCGGCTGGTACTCAGGTTTGTTTTTAGGCACACCTTTCATAATGACAATGACATTCACGGAGGCATAAGCAGTCAGTTAAATACTCCTCTAGATTAAAAACAGAAGCAACATTCTCCAATTTACTAAGTTTGCCAGATGATGGACTAAATTTTAAGCTTTATCAGGAGCTCAGGGTTGGGTTGTAGTCCGACCACCACAAGGGAACAGTGCCGTGGTGGGGACACACCGCAACGCCTGCCTCAGCCCTTGTAAAAGCACACGGGTGGAGCGAGAGCACCTTTGGGCCACTCAACTCCTCCACAGAACCAAGACTTTACCAAAGGGAGCTCACACTCCCTTCCCAGAGCTCATATATCCCATCATTAAAATAGACTTTAAAAAAATATAAAATCCACCTGAGAGAGAATGGTGGGAATCAGGGACCGTGGTCAGCCCTACCCTGAAGCACGCAGTACCACTCCCCTGTACCAGGGCACCGTGCAGGACTCCCAGGGTTACAGGGGCGGAAGTGAGGTGGGGAAGCCCCAGCTGGCCGGCCGGGAGGAATTTCTGGTGTGCCAATTTTTCAAGATCTGCAAGAGCTCAGCCATAAGGCATGCTTTTTTTTTTTTCTTTTTGTGATGCCAAGGATAGAAGCCAGGGCCTCGTCCGGGCCGGGCAAGCCCCCTGCCCAGTGAGCTCTAGCCTTAGGCCAAGGACTCCTTTTAAACGTGGATCGGTAGATACTTTAATTATCAACTCTCTCCTTTATATCCTGCTGTTCCCAGTGGTTGGTTAAAGAAGAATCAGAATTAAACTATCCAAGATAGGGTTCTCCAGAGTTAATATTGTAAACAAAGCCGAGTTCTAGCCCTCCTCCCCGCCCCTCCCCCACCCCAGAACAACAAGGCTAAAAACAGTGTGAATGAATCCACACTGTAAGAGGTAAGGTACTGACTGGTCAGACCTTAAGGATGGAAGAAATTCTCATAAATTAACCAAGAAGGTTAGAAAGATTTGGAGGGGTTAAGAAACAAACCATCCTTTGAGGTTTTATAAAACCTGAAGGAAATTTTATTTCTCTTCCCCACTGGGATCTGACCCATCCCTTCGATAAAGGCTGGAGAACTTCAAGACAATCCACGTTTAAAAGCAACCCAAGCTACCATTGCAATGGTGATATTCCAAGGGGCGGGCTGTGGCCAGCTGGCTGAATTGGGGGCGAGAGATCAGGATTCCTCACTGGAACATTTTTCTCAAGACAGTGTGCAAACCTGATCTCCAGCCAGACCCAAATGCCCTGATTCCCACTCATTCTCAGGTCTGTTGGGAAGAGCACACGGGCCCTCCACCCGCCCTCCACTTCTGTGTTCCTCCAGCTGATCTTGGAGCCAATGGGACAGGAAAGGGCGGGGTCACTTCCTCCGAGCCTGGGCCTGGTTGCCCTGTCCCTTCTGGTGCTGCTGCTTAACTTGAGCCAGGATGTCCCGGATCTTCCGCTGAGCCATCTGCATTCAGAACAGGCAGGTGAGGACCTCCAAAGGGAGAAGCTATGCATACCAGCAACAAATGGCATTTGCAACTCAATAGGCTATTAAATAAAGGTAGACCTAAGTAAGGGTGTGTATGTGTGTGTGTTCTGGCGCGGAGAATTGACGCTCTGACATGCTACTGAAGCTGAAATGCAGCTTCATGATATCCCAATCACAAATTAGAAGGCACTACTTCAAACTGCTATGGAGAGAAACTGCAGACAAGAGAATAAGAAGCCCAGACACAGGTAACCAGCAGTGATGGGACAATCAGCTCCCCTATGAAACAGATGAAGCACCCAAGAATAGCTTCCACTTTCCCTCCTTTGTTTTTGAGACTGTGTTTCTCTGTATAGCTCTGGCTGTCCGGGAACTCACTTTGTAGACTAGGCTGGCCTCTCGAACTCAGAAATCCGCCTGCCTCTGCCTCCCAAATGCTGGGATTAAAGGCATGCACCCCCCCCCCCTTTTTTTTGGCTTTTCGAGGCAGGGTTTCTCTTGTATAGCCCTGGCTGTCCTGGAACTCACTCTGTAGACCAGGCTGGCTTCGAACTCAGAAATCCGCCTGCCTCTGCCTCCCAAGTGCTGGGATTAAAGGCGTGCACCACTATGCCTGGCTACTTTCAGGGGCTGGAGAGATGGCTCAGTGGTTAAGAGCACTGACTGCTCTTCCAGAGTCCTGAGTTCAATTCCCAGAAACCACATGGTGGCTCACAACCATTTTTAACGGGATCTGATGCCCTCTTCTGGTGTATCTGATGACAGCTACAGTGTACTCATATAAGTAAATAAGCCTTAAAAAAAATAACTTCTGGGGGCTGGTGAGATGGCTCAGTGGGTAAGAGCACCCGACTGCTCTTCCAAAGGTCCTAAGTTCAAATCCCAGCAACCACATGGTGGCTCACAACCATCTGTACCGAGATCTGACTCCTTCTTCTGGAGTGTCTGAAGACAGCTACAGTGTACTTACATATAATAATAAATAAATAACTAAATCTTAAAAAAAAAAAAAAAAAAAAAAAAAAAAAAAAACTTCTTCTGGGCTGGAGAGATGGCTCAGCAGTTAAGAGCACTGACTACTCTTCCAGAGGTCCTGAGTTCAAATCCCAGCAACCACATGGTGGTTCACAACCATCCGTAACAAGACCCAATTTCTTTGTCTAAAGACAGCTTCAGTGTACTTACATACAATAAAATAAATTGCTCAGTAGTTAGGAGCACTGGCTGCTCATTTAGGGGACCCTGGTTTTTATCCCAGTTCTTACATGGGAGCTAACAACTGATAACTTGTTTCCAGAAAAACCCAGTGCCATTTCCTGGCTTCTGGGGCATTGTGCACATGTACACAGACATACATGTGAGCACAACATACATTCACATTTTTAAACACCCTAACATTTTCTTCCCACTGGGAATAGTGGGTCACCTCTGCATTTGAAAGGCAGAGCAGATGGATTGGCGTTAGAGACTAGCTTGGTGGCCAGTTCCAGATCAGAACTATATAGCGAGATCTTTGTAAGTTTCCCCAGGAATAAGAATGAACTGTTAGAGAGGGGAAAAAAAAAAAAAAATCAACTAACTGCAAAGTGGGATCCGCATGTAAGGTTTTCCTGACTGTCTCCTTCCCACAGACCGAGTGTTCCTCTGAAGAGAACACTGCTCTGTGTTTGAGTCAGCCCAAGTATGGTGAGCTCACATGATCTCAACATGGGAGACGAAGGCAGGACTGTCCAAAAGTTGAGGCCAGTTCAGGCTACATATTCAGTCTGTCTGGTCTCAAACACTCACACACGCACACATACACAAGGAGAAGAAGGGAAATGATCTTATTGGCTTTAGATTTCTATTGACTCCTTTTCTGAACAACCAAAATAATGCCTGCAGTGTACCTACTACCGGGCTGGAGAGATGGCTCAGAGGTTAAGAGCACTGACTGCTCTACCAGAGGTCCTGAGTTCAATTCCCAGCAACCAAATGGTGGCTCACAACCATCTGTAATGAGATCTGATGCCGTCTTCTGGTGTGTCTGAAGACAGCTACAGTGTATCCGTATAAATAAAATAAATAAATCTAAAAAAAAAAAAAAAAAAAAAAGGTGGTGGCACACGCCTTTAATCCCAGCACTCGGGAGGCAGAGGCAGGCGGATTTCTGAGTTCGAGGCCAGCCTGGTCTACAAAGTGAGTTCCATGACAGCCAAGACTACACAGAGAAACCCTGTCTCGAAAAATGGAAAAAAAAAAAAAAAAAAAAGAAAGAAAGAAAGAAAAAAGAAAAACAAACAAACACACCTACTACCTTTCATCCTTACAAGTCTTATTCCCCTCATTGGAATAATGTGCTTCTTTAGGGTGTAACTGAGTTAATAGACATAAAGCCCATGAGACAGTGAGTGTTAAGTCTATTATAACCATAAATCTTAGCTCTCATTGCTATGCTGTGGCTCTCACCATTTCTCAAAGATCCTTAAGAGAAAGCTACCAGAGCCGGGCTTGGTGGCACACGCCTTTAATCCCAGCACCTGTGAGGCAGAGGCAGGCAGATTTCTGAGTTCGAGGCCAGCCTGGTCTACAGAGCGAGGGCTGTACAGAGAAACCCTGTCTGAAAAAACCAATTTAAAAAAAAAAAGGGGGGGGGGGAGCTACCAATAGGTAACAGAGCAGAGACGGTATGTGGGGCTGAGTTCAAGGCATGTGTCCTAGCCCTAATTGCTCAAGCAGCCCCTGGGGGCCACAGTACATGGATAAACTGGAGATATAACACTATGGTGATGTTTGGGGGCTTAAGAGAGCCCCTTTGTCAACCTTTGGAAACCTCTTTTCCAACCCTTGTTAAGGGTCAAAAAAGTTTGAACATGAGATCGGCTCACTCTCCTGGCTTCATAGCCAGTGACTAACTAGTGGGAAAGGGGATCCAAAGGCAGGTACAATGACACACATGTGTGACCCCAGCATTCAGGAGGCTGAAGCTGAAGGATTAGTGCATAGAAAGCCAGCCTCATCTAAATGCTGAGTTACTGGAAGGGCAGAGCGTGGACAGGGCACAGAAGAGAACCAGGAGAGATCTGAAAAGAAACCCCAACCCAACTGTCATCCTTCTAGGACCAAAGCTGAATGGTGACTTCCTATTCAGTTCAAAAGGGGTCCGGGACAATCATGGAGACTATGAATATAATAGATACAATCATTAGTATCAGGCATAAACCTTTATGAACTGTGATTTGCAGAATTTGGTTCTCTGCCACTCTGTGGGCACTGAAGACTGCTCTCAGGTTTGTGTTTAGCAAACATTATAAACACTTTAAAATTTTTTTTTCCTGGGCGATGGTGGTGCACGCCTTTAATCCCAGCACTCGGGAGAGGCAGAGGCAGGCGGATTTCTGAGTTCGAGGCCAGCCTGGTCTACAAAGTGAATTCCAGGACAGCCAGGGCTACACAGTGAAACCCTGTCTTGAAAAACCAGAAAAAAAAATTTTTTTTTTCCCTAGACAGTTTCTCTGTGATGCCTTGGCTGTCCAGGAACTCTCTCTGTGGACCAGGCTGGCCTTGAACTGAAGAGATATGCCTGCCTCTGGAATTCAAGGCATGCACCATCACACCCCATAGAACCACAGCAAAGTCTAAGAAAGAACAACACATCCCCATATTCACTCTCGCAACTTGAACAAGAGCAACGCAGCTCAGAGCAGGAAGACAGTGGGGAAGTTGTAATAGGACCTGTGCGGGTCCCACTGATCAACCTTGAGAGCCCCCATTTCTCTGCTGCTGGCTCCTGAGTCCTCTGGAGATAGGGGAGCATGATACATACCTGGCTGGCATAGAAATGTCCGATGATCTTAACAATGACTTGGTCATTCTCATCTGGGGTTTGGTCTCTTGGCACCACCACCTCGGCTGCGGTCAAGTTCTGCAGTTCATTCACCTAGGGGTGGGATACAAGACAGGAGAAGCTCAGCCTGCAGTAATGACATGCACATGGGGGCGGGTAGGGGTGGGGTGGGACTGGAGGGCAGATGAAAGGTGGGCACATGGACTCCACACTGGGCTTGGGCAGTAGCCAGAATCAGGTCAGTGGACAAATGACAGCAAGGGTGACAAAAGCCAGAGTGGGTTTAGAGGCCAAGGGCTGGGGCTCTCACCGTTTTGCCGCCTTTGCCAATGACCCGGCCAGCTGCTGAAGCTGGAACCCGTATGTGGGTCTCCAGCTTTACTTCCTCCTTGGGACCAAAGAAATTCTCTTCTTTTAGTTTGCCATAGATTCTTCCCTGAGCCTAGGGAGAGGAGGCCACAGTTAAAATCAGCTATGTATTTAAGCAGGAGTATAGCCCTGTGTTCTGGTCCAGCCCTTTCTATCTAGCTGGCCAGAAATCCACCTAAGAAAACCAAGCAGCTAAAAGCCCCAGTGGGGGCTGGTGAGATGGCTCAGCGGGTAAGAGCACCCGACTGCTCTTCCGAAGGTGATAAGTTCAAATCCCAGCAACCACATGGTGGCTCACAACCATCCATAACGAGATCTGGCGCCCTCTTCTGGACTGTCTGAAGACAGCTACAGTGTACTTACATATAATAAATAAAATAAATCTTTAAAAAAAAAAAAAAAAAAAAAACCGGGCGTGGTGGCGCACGCCTTTAATCCCAGCACTTGGGAGGCAGAGGCAGGCGGATTTCTGAGTTCGAGGCCAGCCTGGTCTACAGAGTGAATTCCAGGACAGCCAGGGCTACACAGAGAAACCCTGTCTCGAAAAACCAAAAAAAAAAAAAAAAAAAAAAGCCCCAGTGGATAACCTTCAATGGTCCCCCTGATTATCTGTAATGCTGGAGAGACCCTCAGATTATGACCCATGAGTAAAGGAATACCTCAGCACTACAGAGCCTGCAGGATCACGAGTTCATAGCCAACTTGGTCTGCACAGCCAGTTCTGGGCTAGCTGAAATTAGGTGCTAAGACCATGCCTTAATCTCTTCCCAACCACCTCTAAGGACATACCACACTGGTAGGCTCTGGGATGCCCTATATGGAAGCTGCCACATGGTTTTTCTTGCAAGTGTTAAGTTCCCAACTTCAGTTCCCCTTTAACCCATTGAGGAAGAATAATATCGATCAGACCTTGAACTGAGCCTCTGGGGGTCCAGTGATGACGACCATTCGAACTTTGGAGTCAGGTGTTTCTGGTGGAGCAATCTAAAAAACAGCTGGTCAGAGGGTGCGGCTTCCAGGGGAAGACGAAGGCATCTCCAGCCCCTCTAGTTCCCTCCCAGTGCCCACTCTGAGAAGGGAAGAACAAAGACCCCAAGCCCAAGTTCCTGACTGTACACAAGAACTGTGATGATGGCGTGGGCAGCATGCGAGGAGGACCTGTCTCAGTGACCCGCACACAGTAGGACTGCATCCCAACACCAAACCCACCTTGTGGGGGGGTTAGTAGTACAAGTAGTGCTGGCAAGAGGCAGGGAATTGCGAGATGACTGAGTAGAGCATGCAGTGGCTGCAGCTCTCTTGGGGTTGGAAGGGAATCACAAAGCTTTAAATACCATTGAATGAAACCTGTGAGGTTAACAGCACTGGCTTCCTTACTCTCCAGGATCCTGGATCCAGGATGGTTAAAAGACAACCAGCGGGCTGGTGAGATGGCTCAGCGGGTAAGAGCACATGACTGCTCTTCCGAAGGTGATAAGTTCAAATCCCAGCATCCACATGGTGGCTCACAACCATCCGTAATGAGATCTGGCACCCTCTTCTGGGGTATCTGAAGACAGCTACAGTGTACTTACATATAATAAATAAAATAAATCTTTAAAAAAAAAAAAAAAAAAAAAGACAACCAGCATACAGTGTTCGCTGTGAGGCACCACCTGCTTCCTGGCCTCCTAGACTTGCCACACCAGGCAGGAAGGATGCCGGTTTGGAAGGGGGTTGGGAGGAGGTAGATTCTACATTGTTGCAGAATCTCACTCAGCCTGCTGTGTGTTAGTCCTGCTACCTGTCCAGCCTGGAAACCTAGGAGCACTGAAGACACCCACAAGGGACCGAGCTTTTCACTCCCAGTGTGACGTGTGAAGGGGGCAGGAGTTGATACTAGACCTAGGAGAACTCAAGAGAAAAATCACCTTGATGGAGGCACTGGCGAACCGGGAAAGCTGTTTGATGTGCTGGCCCTTCTTGCCAATGATGGCGCCCACAGCCTGGGCGGGGATGAACACCTGTACCATCTCCTGCTCCGGAGCCTGCTGCCAGGACAGGGGACTCCTTAACAAAGGCCCAGGGAGTGGGGCAAGGCAGGACCCAGGAGCCCCTCCACTGGGCTTCCATACAGCCTCCAAAAGTAACAGATGCAGATATCTAGCTGCACCCTGGGCTATAGGAGGATGCCATGAACTCTTTTTAGCTCCCTTCAAACTAAAGGGAGATAAAACCAAGTAAGTGGAAAGCTGCTGCCACCACCAGGACCAATGCCGCAGCTGGGCTCCTCTCCTTGTAGCTGGCGTTCTGGCTGCAGAGGCCTCTCTTCCCCCCCTCTTGCCAATGTCCCCAGCCCTGGGTAACAAGACCTTCCACCTACCATGAATGAGCTATAGGGAGCAGCCCCGGTGACGCTGCTGGGAGGAGGGGGAACAGCACTGGATGAAGCTGGGAAGAGACCTACAGCAGCCAGGTTGAGACCAGGGATGAGGTGGGACTGCAACTGCAGGAGAGAGGTGAGGTACAGGTCAGCCTGCTGACAGAACCCTGACATGCAGCTCTGGCAGGATTTCTAGGTCTTGCAGTCACCCACCAAACTCCAGCTTTGGTAAAAGCTATGTCTATACGAAATAAGAAGATGATACCTAATGTCCCCCTCAGGCTGCTACATATGCAGCCACACACCGAACTACCCACACACACATTAAAAAAAAGAAAAAGGAAAATCCTATGAGCAGAACATTGTAGCACATGCCTGTAAGCCCAGCACTTGGGAAACTAAGGTAGGAGTGAATTCAGTTCTAGCCTACAGAGTACAGAGTACAGACAGGACTGTCTCAGAGAAAAGCTGAAGCTGTGATCCTTCTGTCTACTACAGTATACAAGCTCAACTAGATCAAATCACATAGATCACAGAGAGGTCAAAGCACAGAATCCATGAAACCCAAGATTTTGCCCTCAACCCCAACCCAGCAGCCACATGACGAGCCCTTGTGGGTAAATACCCACGCCAACAACAGACTATTTACCTACAATGTACAAGACTCTAGACTTCATCCCCAGCACCACCACCACCACCACAGAAACAAACTTAGATGAGTTAAGTCCAAAAGCACAAACTAAGGGGCTGGAAAGGTAGCTCATGGTTAAGGGCACTGGCTACTCTTCAAAGGACTCCACATGGTGGCGCACAACCATCTGTAATTTTAGTTTTGGAGAATCCAATGCCCTCTTCCACCCTCTGGGAACCTGGAACGCACACAGTGTCCTGAGATACATGCAAGCAAACCTGCCTGCTGCTGCCCTTGCTAAGTTCAGAGAAGGCTGCAAGAGGAGCTTGGGATGTAGCTCCTCCAGAGCTATCACTTTCACCTGTCTCCAAGGCCCAGACTCAACTCCCAACAACACATGCAGACGGTGCCGCCTCACACTTACACTCATGGCGGCCACGTCGTTTTCGTAAGCCTCTCGAACTTTCTTCATGATCTCTTGCTCGGCCCTGCAGCAGTTCTCAATGGCGCCCTTCACAGTGATGGTCCTTTCAGGGTTATAGAGCGTGAGGTCCTGGAGCCTGGCAAGAGAGCAGGACAACGTCAAGCAGTGGGCAGTGCAGGGCTGGAGCCAGACCCCAGCTAGGGGCAGAGCCGGAGACAACTGAGTTACAGGTCCAACAGTTCTAAAGGACCAACAGTTCTAAAGGACGTCTAACTTCTGGCCAGGAAGCCCTATCTCCAGCCTCCAGGTAACCGGGGCAAGGAAACTAGGCATAATCACAATTCCGTCTGTGGGAACAGAAGCTATCATGAAAGGCTGTGGTCACCAGACACACAGATGGCTGCAGGCAGATCTTTATGTATTACTGTGCAATAGAATTACTCTGCAACAGCTCTAAGGAAATGGAGAGGCAAGCTGCTTACAGGCAGCTAACCCACGTCTGTCACTGTTCTTCAGAGGAGCCTAGTGTGCCCCAGCTGAAAAGGACCAAGGTTTGTGCACCTCTCACAATGGCAGACACACCTAAAGGCCAGGCCTTCGCTGCAGGCTTTTGTGGGGATGCGTGCATCTAGAATGTTGTACCAAGGGGAAGTATTAGGGTGCTCCAGCCCTTATCGAGCAGGACAAAATGTTCTTCTCACTTCTCCGATTTGACTGTCCCAAGAGAGAGATGCTAAGGCTCAGTGGCAGGTCCCTCGCACCCCAGCCTGAGCTCAGCACTGCTGTGGAGAAAATCGCGGAGAAACTCACGACGAGATGGTGATCTTCGTCTCTGTGTCCTGCTCCACCTTCTTCAGGTTCCGCCCTTCCTTGCCAATGAGTCGCCCCACGAAGTTGTTATGAGCCAGGATCTTCAGAGGAACTTCATCTGCCCTGGAAAGGAAGTAGGGGACAGCTGGGTCAATGATGTCAACAAAGGCCCCACTAAGTGGTTACCCAACTATGCGATGAACCCAGAAAAAACCCTGAGCCAAGTGACAGGATACAAACCCAACAGAGATCAGTGTTCTATAAACAGAAATGGTAGATGAGGATGGCAGGTTGACATTTGGGAGCCACAGCTTTATCTCAACTGTGATCATGGTCAACGGGTACATGATCAACACATACAAATCGAAATTCATATAACTGCACACTCAAAATATATGTGCAGTTGTGTTTGGGGATTTAGCACAATAGTACTGTTTAGCTTGTCCAACATGCATGAGGCCAGGCTCCACCCCTAAGGTGAAGGAGGTAAAGGAGCAGAAAAGATACCCAGTGTAGCCTGTAGGCATTTGCCTATAGTCCCAGCTAATAAAGCAGAGGCTGGAGGATCCAGAAAATCTAGGCTAACCTAGGCAATATGTCCTCAAACAAACATGGCATTATACTAGTTGGCCTAATAAACCCGTATAAAAAACAAAAAAACAAAAACAAAACCCAGGAGCTGGAGAGATGGCTCAGTGGTTAAGAGCACTGACTGCTTTTCCAGAGGTCCTGAGTTCAATTCCCAGCAACCATACAGTGGCTCACAACCATTTGTAATGAGATCCAATGCCCTCTTCTGGCGTGTCTAAGAGAGTGACAGTGTACTCATATACATAAGATAAATAAATAAATCTAAAAAAAAAACAAACAAAAAGCACAGAGAAACCCTGTCTCAAAAAAACAAACAAGAGCCGGGCGTGGTGGCGCACGCCTTTAATCCCAGCACACGGGAGGCAGAGGCAGGCGGATTTCTGAGTTCGAGGCCAGCCTGGTCTACAAAGCGAGTTCCAGGACAGCCAGGGCTATACAGGGAAACCCTGTCTCGAAAAACCGGAAAAAAAAAAAAAAGTGAAAAAGGAAACCAATGGAAACTTCGTGTGATGATGCATGAATGGTTGGCAGACTCAAGAGGACCATGAGCGCATGCACAGTCTGTGAAGACCCACTCTCTTTAAAAGATGGTGTGTGTGTGGGTGTGGTGTGTATGAGAAGATACCCGTGGAAGTCAGTCAAAAGGTAAGGCATTGGATCACTCAGAGCTTAAGGTTTGTGAGCTGCCCCATATAAAAGTGGGTAAGATCTGAATTTTGGTCCTAATAGAACAGTATCTGTCTTAAATGCTGAGCCATCTCTCCACTCAGAGCCATTCTCAAGAAAATGTAAAAGAAACTAGGCGTGGTGGTACAGCAGTAAACAGGATTACAGCAGTTCAGGGTAGAGTGATCCTGCCTCAAATACTCCACCCTACCAAATGACCCAGAACCAAAGGCTCAGAAAGCAGAGTAAGGGAATCCTGTACTGTCCTCATCAGTGGGGCCCACACTCAGGTCCTCACTTGTGCAGACAGCTCCCGAAGGCTACTGTGCTACTGTGCCCTTTGTCACTTCTCTCTCTGTAGCTTTATATTGACAGATGTGTTGACAAAAAAATTATAAAAGGCATCAAGAGGGATTTCAGCCTGACCCTTGTGCTAACACACATTTACCTGCATACCCCATTTATGAAGATCCTAATGTACACAAACACACACACACACACACACACACACACACACACACACACACACACACACACACACGGACAGAAATATAAACATTGTGAGTATATGAAATTTCTATACAATTAAACAAGGGGATGATCTTATCTGCCAGCTCCTATGTTTGTTTGTATACAGTTTGTGACTCTCCTAATCTCAGTTTCGCTGCTATGAATGAGTAGAGGCTGGGGTGGGGTATGGTTCAGAAGCAAAGATTCTGCATGCGTGTGTGTGTGTGTGCGTGTGCGTGTGTGTGTGTGTGTGTGTGTGTGTGTGTGTGTGTGCCAAGTACAGCCAGATCTTACGTTTTGGTGTCTTTTGCCTCCTTGTGCATAATCTCCAAGATCATCTTGCACGCAGAGGAGCAGCCTTCAGGGGTTGAATGTACACTGATGGCCTTCTCGGCAGCACCTGCATTTTCCTTCCTATGCACGTCTATCCTGAGGACCACCAGGAGAAACTGGTTAGTTGTTTCCAACAACATGGGACTTCCTCCGCCTCGTATCAATTAAAAGCCTAGAATCCACCCTCCTTGGACTGGGCCTGGAAAGTCAAGAAGGGGCCTGGGAACCACGGCCAGGTGTTACTCTGCCTACCTCTGAGAAGACAATGCAGGCCACCTCACAGCCACTAGATAGGGACTCCAAGCTGTATGTGGCTGTGAAGCTATTTTTCTCCTTCTAGTGTCCTTTTCAAACAATGTATTAGGAGACACACTCCCAACTACAAGTAAGTGACAGTGATTTACTCTGTATGTTAAGGATAGATGAGCTGAGCTGTTCTTCCCCATAACCGCTGTTGAAACTTGATTGCAGCCAGGCTGTCCAGCAGGCTGTCCAGCTTGTGACCACTGTTAGGTGGCTACTCATCACAGAGTACTCGACAAGTGGCTAACCCCCAACTCACGGGACAGAGTATCCTGGAACAACTTGATATGAGCAACTCTTCCTTCTGGAGACAGTGAACCCAGACTCCCATCTGCCTCCTCATTTGCCCAACTCTAACACAGAGGTAACACTGGCGACAGTGACCATTCATGTCCCGAGCAACAACTCCATGGAAAAAAAGTGCTGATGCCCAAACCCTATGCTTCCAAGAGCCACCCAGGGCCCCAACTCTGCCCTGCACCAACCCTCCCTTTCCCAGCACTCACTTGGACTGCGTCTGTTTTGTGATGTTTCGGATGGTGGCTCCCTCCTTGCCAATGATAGCACCTACATACTGCGTGGGCACCAGGAGCCGGAGGGGGATGTCCACTGGCTGCTGCTTGGCTGGAGCCCCTGCTGCCACGGGTGACCCTTGCCGGGGCTGACCCCGAGACCCAAAGCCTCCACGGCGCCCATTCTCTGGACCTTGTGCTATCTGCTCATCAGGTATGTAGGAGACCTTCAGGGCATGGTTCTCCAGTTGATGGCCATTTAGCTTCATGATGGCTCTAGGAACAGGTAGTCCAATGGTCACTCAGGCCAACCACACCAACCGTGTGCCTTTCTTATCCAAAGCACCTACTAAGTTACAGATGGGAACACACTGGGGATACTGTGGAGCTATCTGCCACCCCTCCATCACTAGGGAACGTTCTGGTTTGTGAGAGAGAGGACACTAAGGGGAAAGTGATACAGCAGTGCCACTAGCTCCCTTGGGACTTATTGTTCACAAAAATCTTCCACTTAAGACCAATGGAAGATGTTGAAGCATGGGAAAAAAGTGTGCCAATACCCTAGGACAGTCAGATAGAGCTGAAAATAATTAATGTATACAATGTGTTCTGACCACTTCAGGGAGAATAGTAAAGGCTGGACATAAGGGCTAAGCAGCTGGGACCTGGGGGGGGGGGGACCACAAGGGACCTAGAAACCCACCAGCCAGGCTCCTAAACCATCCAGCATCATACCTGATACAGCTGCAGTAACCCACACCCACAATCACAATGCTCTGGAAATGGGGTAGAAATCAGGGTTGCCCTTGGCTACCAAGGCAAATAAATTAGGGGGCACTATATATTTCAAAAACAGAAATATATACAGTTTTGAACGAGGCAGTTTCCCCTCATAACCAAAAGATGGCACCATCAACACACTGCAGGACTCTGTTGTTCCCAGGGACCCAAAAGCCATCTCTTCTCCCAGTCATCCCCTCACTGCAGGTCATTTTTACTGAGAAATTTCTGAAACATGCCCCTAAAAGACCTTTTGTGGGACCTTAGGGCTAGCTGAACCAATATCAGAAGCCATCTGAGGATTTGAGTCTGCCACAGATCCCTCCCCTATTATGAAGGTTCAAGAAGAAGCCAGCTCCTTATACCCCCCCAGAACCCCGCCCCCAGCCCCACTTCTGAGGTACTCACTGCCTGGTCTGCTCCCGGTTAGAGTAGGTGACGTTGACCACTGCTGTCTCACTCTCAGTGTTCACTGTGGAGACAACAGAACAGTCCACCAGAGTTAGAGCTCTGCTGACAAACCCCAACCCATCTGTAGGTCAACAGGGCAATCAGCAGGCTACCATGCTGAGAACAATTCACAGATGATCTCCTTCACAGAGACACTGGAAGCTGAGCTAGTCAAGTCTAGCTGTCAGATGTAGCAACAGCACAGCAAGGCAAATACTTCCCCCTCCCCACACACACACACACACACACACACACACACACACACACACACACACAAGCACTGGAAGCAGGCATACCCTGGGAAAGTTCAATTAGCAAACAAGCAACATCCAGTGGGTGAGATTAGCCATTTACAGAGGTAATATGTCAAGAAAAAAAATGGTTTCCTTCTCTCAATGGTTCAAGAAATTTGGAATTATCTAAATCCATTTTGTAAGCTGGGATATCACACACTTTCCCAGAGAAGGAATTCTAGGCTCAACTATTCTAAACTTCTTGACAGTGGACATGGGACACATCAGGCCACCATGCTTACAGAACCAAGAATGATTTCCATCCCAAAGCTTGGATTTGTGGAATTTTTCTTCAAGATTTATTTATTTAATGTATATGAACGCTCGATCTGCATGTGCACCTTCATGCCAGAAGAGGGCATCACATCACATACATTACAGATGGTTGTGAGCCACCATGTGGTTGCTGGGAATTGAACTCAGGACTGAGCTTGGATTTATTATCACCTTCCTTAATTAATTTTGCATCGATGGATATTGAACCCAAAGCCTTTATACATGCTACACTCTACTAATAGGCCACATTTTCAACTCTCGCTTTGTGAGACAGGGACTCACTAAATACCTCAGGCTGGCTTGCAGTTCGATATGCAGCTAAGGATGGCCCTGACCTCACACCTCACCACCAGGACTAAAACTAACCCAGTTCAGTAATGGGCAGAGCTACCACATTTAAAAGAAGAGACAGAAGAACTTCAGGCAAAGCATTACAGCATTTGCCTGCAGTCTTGGCACATGGGAGAAGAAAGAAGTTAGGAGTTCAAGACTATACTGAGCTATAGGAGGCTTTGTTCAAAAAATAAAACACACCGGGCGTGGTGGCGCACGCCTTTAATCCCAGCACTCGGGAGGCAGAGGCAGGCGGATTTCTGAGTTTGAGGCCAGCCTGGTCTACAAAGTGAGTTCCAGGACAGCTAGGGCTATACAGAGAAACCCTGTCTTGAAAAACCAACCAACCAACCAACCACCAAACAAACAAACAAACAAACAAACAAACAAATAAATAAATAAAACACAAAAAAGCCTAGAGAAGACTCACTGACTAAGAGCACTGGCTGCCCACAGACAGGTCACAGTTTAATCCCAGCACCCACATGGCAGTTCATAACCTTTGGTAACTCTACTTCCAATGAATCAGGCGCCATCCTCTGGCCTCTTCGGGCACTGCACACACATGGTGCACACAGAGAAAGGTGGGTGAGATCTCCTGGGCAGCCTGGGCAAAGCGAGGAGGGTAAGACCAGCCAGGACTACACTGCAAGGCTCTGTCTACGCTATAAGGCTCTGCCTACACTGAAAGAAAACCTGACAGTTGAGCTGAGTGTGATGGCACAGGGTGACAATCCCTGAGAAGGACTGTTTTTGAGGTCAACCTTGGCTGGTGAGACCCTTGAACAGGTTTAGTAGATCCTTTTGTTTATTTGTGTGTGTGTGTGTGTGTGTGTTTAAACCAATTAAATTTATTTCCTGTCCATCTGTCTGTGTTCACATGAGTGGAGGTCAGAGGACAACTTTAGGAAGTCAGCTCCCTCAATGTACCATGTGAGTTCCAGGGATAGATTCAGGTGGTCAGCCTGACAGAGCCTGAGCTTACAGGCGCAGGCAGCTGTGGTCACCAGTCGTCTGACTCATGAGTCTAGCAGCAGCAAGGTTCAGCAACAACTACCAGCAAATCAGCTACGCCCTGGCATTTAAGATGAATGGCGAGTTAGAAGATTAGAGGCGAGCATGCAGCACATCACTGCTGGGCAGGTAATGCCAGCATGTACAGTTTGCCTATTCCCACAAAGAATTTAAAAATGAACACTTAAGGGGCTGCAGAGATGGCTCAGTGGTTAAGAGCACCGACTGCTATTCCGAAGGTCCTGAGTTCAAATCCTAGCAACCACATGGTGGCTCACAACCATCTGTAATGAGATCGGATGTCCTCTTCTGGTGTATCTGAAGATAGCTACAGTGTACTTATGTATAATAATAAATAAATCTTAAGCGGGACAACTACTGCTTCTTGAAGAGTTTCCCAAGTGGGCTGCTACGCTGTTCACATGGAAGAAAGGCACTGGTCGTGCACCTCCCCCAATCCACAGCACACACATGAATACTATTTAGTCGTAAAAATTTGGAATGCTGTCTTCTGAGACAACTAGATGGAAGCAAAGATTACTCAGTTACATTAAATAAGCAGGTCCTGAAAGGTAAGAAACCACTTTTCTCAGAACCATAAAAGCCGTCAGGAAGAATGACGCCTGGAAGAGCGGAGTGAAGGGTAGGAGAGGAGGGCAAAGGAGAGGAAAGGAAAAAGAGAAAAAAGGAAAGTAGGAGAAAGAGAAGGAAGACTGGGAGGGGAGGAGTCTCACGGAAGGGAGAAAACGCATTCCCATGGCCAGGGGAGGCCCGGGAGAGCTGACTGCCGGGCCAAGTGACAGACAGACCGACAGACAGACAGAAGAGTACATCAGGAGCACTCCTTTCTATGTAGTATGACAGCACCAGACCACACTATCCTACAAACTGACTTTAAATGTTTTCACTAAGAAGACGTGGTGATTGAGGAGACCGACAGGCCTGCCTCAGTTTAAGCAGGCTATGATACCCAGGAACATAGATGTAGTGTTCGTACATCTAAAACAACCTCATGTTGGGGTGTGCAACCAAGTCACCCCAAGCTCATTTCCTCTGGAAAAACCTTACACTACAAGCAGAAGACCTCAAAATTGCAGCTAAGGTTTTCTTTTTACAGCTCAGGATCCCTATGCCTCCCTCTGTGGGGCCAATATTCTTATTAAACCTGTCATTCATTTTGATTCCATGTGTATGGATGTTTTGTCTGTGTAGTCCCTTGAAGGTCAGAAGAGGGCATCGGATTCTCTAGAACTGAAATTACAGATGGCTGTGAGCCTCCTCTGGGTGCTAGAAATCAAACCTGGGTCTCTGGAAGAACAACCAGTGCTCTTAATAACTGACACTTCAGCCCTCTCCCACCCCCATCCCTTTTATTTTATTAATTTTTGTTGTTGTTGCTTTTATTTCTGTTCTTTCTCTTCTTTCTCTCTCTCTTTTTTTTTTTTTTTTTGGTTTTTTAGTTTTTCAAGGCAGGGTTTTTCTCAGTATGGCCCTGGCTGTCCTGGAACTCACTGTAGACCAGGCTGTCCTCAAACTCAGAAATCAGCCTGCCTCTGCCTTCTGAGTGCTGGGATTAAAGGCATGCGCCACCACGCCTGGCTTATTTCTGTTCTTTCAAGACAAGGTTTCTCTGTGTAGCCCTGGCTCTTCTGGAACTCACTCTGTAGATAGATCAGCCCACACTGGAAGAGATTCCCCCCCCCTTCATCCCAAGTGCTGAGATTAAAGGAGAACACCAACACACCCACAAAGGAGGTTTTTTGTTTTTTGTTTTTCTCTTGTAAAAAACAAGATCTCTCAGGCTAGAGAGATGGCTCAGCAGTTAAGAGCACTGCCTGGTCTTCCAGAAGTCCTGAGTTCAATTCTCAACAACCACATGGTGGCTTACAACCATCTATAATGAAATCTGATGCCCTCTTCTGGCATGCAGGCATACATGCAGAGAGAACACTCATGCTCACTAAATAAATAAATAAATAAAATTAAAACAAACAAAACCCAACAAAAACCCAAGGTCTCTATGTACTGCTGGAACAGTACATAAGGCTGGCCTCAAACTCACGGAAATCTTCCCACCTCTCAAAAGCTCAAACGAAATAAATGCACCCAGCCCCTACAAATTTCTCCTTAAATTACTGAAATGTGATTCCTACAAGCTTAGAACTGAGACTCCTTACTGAGAAGGGGTAATGAGGCCTGATGTGGTGGTCCACGGCTTTAATCCTAGTACTCAGGAGGCAGAAGCTGTCAGATCTAAATTCAAGGCCAGCCTGATCTACATTACAAGCTCTACACTGCAAATTCCAGTCCTGACAAGGTGACCCTGTGAGAGGCTGTTTCACTAAAGACAAGGAGAAGGAAAAATGTGTCCAGACTGCCCGTTGCACAGTAGCCCAGTTTCATGGTTCCACACAGTAGGACGAATGCTGTAGCCAGAGTCCAGCATATGCGCAGGAGTGAGTCTTCCCAATGATTCTGATCACAGAACCGCTTGGTGCTGAAGCCATTTAACTCCTTGTTAATCTTACCTTGCTCACAGTTCTCCACTGTACCGTACTGAGCCAGCAGGCTATCTAGCACCTGGAGAGGTAGAAAAAACGTATCTGAGTATCCTGGGCCCTGAACATGTCTTATCCCAAAACTAGCAGCAGGAACTAGACATTTTAATGCCCTGAAGCTCCATCCCTTAGGGCCCTACATGCTGGTGGTATCATCAGTGCTTGTAGGGACGCACCTGGCTCTGGTCCCAGACCCTACTAACCTCACACCCAGGGAAGACTGGATATTTCTACCAACTCAGTCGGGCAGAGTCTCGTGGACCAGTCTCCACCAAACCTGTGCATTAATTTCTCCACACACTTACTTCCCATCGGAGCTGAGGTGGAATATTTCGGATCTGTATTTTCCGACTCCTGAAAAGAAAGGGCAAAAAGTGATTTAGACAATTCCAGATGTTTTGGGCCCATGACCTGGCAGTTTCTAATCCTTGTCCCAGCTTGTTAGATCACAAAACCATACAACGGTGGCTTCTTCCCCAGTGCTAGGGACTGAATTCATGGTCTGGCACAAGCTAGATCCCCAGCCCTAAAAATAGCAATGTACGCCGGGCGTGGTGGCGCACGCCTTTAATCCCAGCACTCAGGAGGCAGAGGCAGGCGGATTTCTGAGTTCGAGGCCAGCCTGGTCTACAGAGTGAGTTCCAGGATAGCCAGGGCTACATAGAGAAACCCTGTCTCGAAAACAAACAAACAAACAAACAAACAAAAACAAACAAATAAAAGAAAGCAACCTAAACTGGGAGCGGTTGCCTTTAGTCCAAGCTCTTACAAGGCAGATACAGGAAGATCTCCACAGTTCCAGGCCAACCTGATATCCATAGTTAATTACAGGACAGCTGGAATAAACAGTAAGACCTCATCTCAGGAAAAGACAAACAAACAAACAAACAAACAAGCAAACAAACAAACACAGACTAGCAACCCAGTAAGAGTGCAGACTTCAGAGCAAACGAGGCTTCACCCTGTAACCCCAAGCACTAACAGGACGTCAGAGAGGAGCTCAGAACCAGATGTTCTCAGCATAACGGCAGCAAAAGATCGAACATACTGTTTTGATGCTTGCTATGGCAGTCCCACATACTTCTCTCTCCATCAAAACAAAGTCAAGAAGCTGGAGAAAGGGTGCTTGGGGCTCTTATAGGACAACAGTCCCGCTCCTAGTGTCCATATGAGAGGTAGCTCACAACTGCTTGAACCCCAGCTCACTTTAAGCACCTGACTCACTGGTTACATACCCACACATACGTATTTTAAATAAAGCAAATCCAAAGTCAAGTAAGACAGTAACTATTAATTAATCCAACACCTCTTTAACTAGCACCTACTTCAAGCTGTACTTTGCTCCTGGGACTGGGGCACTGCAATGCACAAAAGTGGCGGAATGCCTGGCCCAGGTGCTCACATCATATCAAGGGAAACAATATATTCAAACAATTGCATAAGATAATAGTACAGTGGTTAAGCCCTTGGCACAGCTAGGGATCTAAACCACTTATTAACACATTAGAAGATTACTTAAGTTCTTTGAGACCTGGTCTCCCCCTTTGTACAAGAGGGATAAAACCCATTCACAAGTGGGAGGCGGCATTAGATAGTATTTGTAAAGCGCTTAGGAAAGACTTGGGTTAAGTCCTTAAAGTGTAACAATAGATGCATTTATGAATGGCTAAGGTTCTCCAGAGTGATTAACACACAGCGCAGCATCAGGACCACCTTTTTTCTCCCAGGTGACTATACTATACTTACTCCATCCCAGCTTTCAAATGGCTCTGAAAAAAGTGATTTCCCGCCGGGCGTGGTGGCGCACGCCTTTGATCCCAGCACTCGGGAGGCAGAGGCAGGCGGATTTCTGAGTTCGAGGCCAGCCTGGTCTACAGAGTGAGTTCCAGGACAGCCAGGGCTATACAGAGAAACCCTGTCTCAAAAAACCAAAAAAAAAAAAAAACCAAAAAAAAAAAAAAAAAGTGATTTCCCTTGAGGAATGCAGGTTCAAGGCTAAAGCCCAGAGTGACACAGAGAGTCTGCTCACCACCCAAATCAATACCTTAATCTCGGAGCTTAAGACATTTAGATTGACTTGATGAGTTAGTCAATTGTCATTTAGATCTCTGTGTATCTTTGATCCAGTACAAACCTTTAGTTCAAAGACAAGATCCAGGGCGTAGGAGAGGTGGCTCAGCGGTTTAAAGTACCGGACGGATTCTCTTCTAAAGAAACAGGATTTAATTGCCAGCACGCCCAGGAGGGGTTACAACCTTCTATAAGGAGGGGGATCAGATGCCCTCTTCTGGCCCCTACAGGTACTGCATGCACAAGGCACACACAGGCATACAGGAAGGCAAAATACAGGTGTACACAATGTGAAATTATGCTGAGTCACGTATGCTCAGTGGCCTACCAGAAGAGCTGGTATCAAGCTGTGGGGTGGGGCAAGCAAAAAGGAACGCAATGTCCGCCGGGCGTGGTAGCACACGCCTTTAATCCCAGCACTGGGGAGACAGAGGCAGGCGGATTTCTGAGGTTGAGGCCAGCCTGGTCTACAAAGTGAGTTCCAGTACAGCCAGGGCTACACAGAGAAACCCTGTCTCAAAAAGCTAAAAAAAAAAAAAAAAAAAAAAGGAAGGCAACGTCCTAACCTTAGTTGCCCTAGGCAGTCCCTACCAAAGCAGAGTCTAGTGTAAAATAGAAGGGTCTCTGCGATCCACTTTAGTCTGAAATTCTGAGAACGACAACTCCTGGTCGACAAGCTACAGCAGGGAAAATCTGGGATGACATAACTAAAGGAGTAGAGCAGTGGTGGCATCGGGCTCCTTTAGCTATGGCATCCCTGACCCTAACCCAACCAAGCTCTTCCTCCTCCAACTCAGCACTCAAGAGGCAGCCGGGCGTGGTGGCGCACGCCTTTAATCCCAGCACTTGGGAGGCAGAGGCAGGTGGATTTCTGAGTTCAAGGCCATCCTGGTCTACAGAGTAAGATCCAGGACAGCCAGGGCTATACAGAGAAACCCTGTCTTGGAAAAAAAAAAAAAAAAAAAAGAGGCAGGGGCAGGCAGATCTCTGTGTTTGAGGCCAGCCTAGTTTACACAATGAGTCCCAGGACAGCAAAGGTTATACAGAAAATCCTATCTTGAAAAAGAAATAATAAAAAGCTAAAGGAAAGGTGGATCTGTTTGGAGGGAAACCTTAGTGGTTTGTGAACTTGACCTAAAAAAGGTAGAGTAGATACAGTGAGGATCGGAAACAGAATCAGCTGAGCCTGGAGGCTTGAGCCACGATCCCAGGCTAAAGCAGGACTGATGCATGCGTAGGCCAGTCTGTAGAACAGTAGGCCAGTCAGAAGATGGCATTGCAGTGATAGAAAAGGAGGGGAAGAGAGACAGACATAACTCCACGTGCAGGGCACTTGTCTAGCAGGCGCAAAGCCCTGAGCTCAAGTCCCAGCACTGCACAGATAGACAAGCCCAGTGTCAAACCCATGTAATGCCAGCACCCACAGTACTGGCCGGAGAACCGCAAAGTCAACACCCGATCCAGCGGTGTGAGGAGGCGTGCTCTGTGTCAGACACGCATGGGAAGCCAACAAGCCCACTGCTGAGTCCTAAGACCTCATTCCATCAGGTTCCAGACCCAAGGACTTGCTGGTAAGGGTTTCTCATAAAACACCTTTGCTAGCCAAATAGATACACCGAGTATGTTCAGATGGGTGAAGAATCTGGGAGGAGATGAACAGTGCCCAGGTTTAACAGGAGTAGCCCAGCCCTCCGTCCAAAAGGACTTCCTGGGGGGAGATGAGAGCTGCCTACTTAGGAAGAAACAAGGCATAGAGCAACCCCAGGACAGGAGCCTAGTTTGAAAGAGCCCATTAGTGCAATCCCAGGTCAAAGGCCAAAACTTGCCTGTCCAAACTCTGATTTGGGGCCTTCTATTCAGTATGGCAGGAGCAGGGTGGTAGCAGTGAAATCCAATCTCTGCGAGGATGTTAATCCATATCCAGAAAGCAATGGCAGGCAGATTGGCTGGAATGTCTGGAATGTTCCAGGAGCGGGAGGGGGAGGAGGGCAGGTCTACCCAACCAATGAAAGGAAGACATCCCAGCAGCCCTCCCTCACCCTCTAGGGCATACACACCCCATCCTGGGAACCCACTCTAGGCTCCGCCCAGACTTCCTTCTCGGCGAAGCCCCCAACCTTGATTAAAACCCAAGGGGATGGCCTGGAAGAGCCAAGGAGAACCTTTGTCTCCTAAGCCTGGCTTTCCAGTGAGTGTGGTGCTATCTAATTCCTTTCAGGCCCAAACTGCACAGGGCAATGCTGGGACCTGTAACCTAAATTCCCTTGCGTACATTACAACCCTTTTGGATAACTTATTCATCCCACAGATGAGAGGCCCAGAGTTGGCTGGGTTAGGCTGGTGTGCTGAGGGCTTACAAAGTGGCTCTAAATCTATGGCTTACAACTCTTTGGGGATCCATAGAACTTACTTACCCTTTCACAGGGGTCACCTAGGAGCATCTGAACAGATATTTACATTATGGCTCATAACAGTAGCAAAATTAGCTATGAAGTAGCAACAAAAATAGTGTTGTGGTTGGGGGTCAGTACAACATGAGGACCTGTATTAAAGGGTCCCAGCATGAGGAAGGTTGAGCTGGCTTAGAGCTCCTGATGGGTGGGGAGCACAACTCCCACTTCCCCGGTTTCTCCTGGTGGGAGCTAAGTCCAACAAGCCCCTGACGGTATTCTAAAGGAGACCTGAAGGAATGGTGGAAGGGACGGTGACAGTCATTACAGAATCTAAATAAATGTGTTCACAATGACAGAGAAAGTCAGTCTTCCACTCCTCCACCTCTGCTACACTGACCCTGCTCCAATAAACCTGGGTCTACCAAGGCCAGGCCGAGCAGTGGTTATGTCCTCCTATAGGTAAAAGGGCACCACACCTAAGCATTTTCTTAGTGCCGGGAGGGCCAAGCCCTGCTCCAGCAAGGAGAAACTCATTAACTGCCCCGACCCTCTAGCAGCTAAGCCTGTAGGAGATAGAACCACCAGCAGTGGCCATTAAAGGCAATGGTTAGAACAGCCAAAATGGCTCCTAAGTGCAAACAGCTTTCCCCTGTTCTCTGCTCCTCTGACCCTCAATCAGGGATCCAGCCTGGAGGGCAGCTCAACAGACACGTGCTAACCAGGAAATTCACCTTCGGCCACCGGGGATGTGAGGACAGGGAGGTCAACCCCGGGAAACAGGCCAGGGGAGATTTAAAAAGGCAGAGAGACAAAAGACCGCCATATACCCATCACAGGGTATATACACAAGGGGGCTGGGGGTGGCTAAGATTGGGAGTGTCTCTCCCAGGTCCACTTTATAGAACTGTGTTCATTTTATAGAAATGTGCACTGGGCATGGTGGTGCACGCCTTTAATCCCAGCACTCGGGAGGCAGAGGCAGGCGGATTTCTGAATTCGAGGCCAGCCTGGTCTACAAAGTGAGTTCCAGGACAGCCAGGGCTACACAGAGAAACCCTGTCTCAAAAAAAGAAAAAAGAAAAAAGAAAAAAAAAAAATGTGCTACCCGTGGCTTTGTTTGACAGCCCAGGGCCCTGAGATTAAAATACGAAATGAGTATTTTGTCTGCATTTCATAATCACTGAACGCCAAAGCCAGGAGTAGAACCAAAACTCCATCTACGTTCATTTTGTTTGTTTCAGGTTTCTAGTTTGCTTTTTTTTTTTTTTTTTTTTTTTAAACGAAACAGGGTTTCTCTGTGTAGCCCTGGCTGTCCTGGAACTCACTCTGTAGACCAGGCTGGCCTCGAACTCAGAAATCTGCCTGCCTCTGCCTCCCGAGTGCTGGGATTAAAGGCGTGTGCCACCACTGCCTGGCTCTAGTTTGCTTTTGGGGACACGTTTTTTCGGCATAGCCCTAGCTGCCCTAACCAGGCTTGCCTCCGCATGGGTGGGGTGCTGAGGGGTGCTGGGATTAAAGGCACATTTCACTATACCTAGCCTGAAGCAGATTTAGTTTTCCAGATATATAGTTTTACATTTTGTTGAAAGGCCATTTTTCTAGCATACTAGAAACACCAATTAAGATAGTATTATCTTTCTGTTTTGGTTTTGAAACAAACTTCTATACACTGGAATTACAGGCAAAGATGAACTATAATGTCCAGTTCTACAGAGTCCTAGGTATGGAGATCAGGGCTTTGGGATTCTCCCAGTGCAGTTCAACCCCCATTTTTTTCCCCTGTGAGTTGTACTCTGTAGCCCAGGCTAGCCTCCCAACAATCGTCCTGCCTCAGCCTTACTGAGTGTCCAAAAGCCTACCTGTTCTTTTAAGGATATAAGATTTGGCCATGCAATGGGTGGTGCACGCCTTTAACCCCCAACTTGGGAGGCAGAGGCAGGCAGATTTCTAAGTTCGAAGCCAGCCTGGCCTACAGAGTGAGTTCCAGGACAGTCAGGGCTACACAGAGAAACTCTGTCTCCAAAAACCAACACCCACCCACCCCCAAATAAGGATATATGATTTTCAGAGTTCTCTTTTAAAAGGTTGTTCATTTTACATGTATAAGCCTGCACACATGTAAGTGCTGAACATGTGTGATGAGGTGGCAAGGCTCTAGAGTCTCAGATACCCTGGAACCAGAGTTAAGGGTGGGTGGCTCTAAGCAGCCTTGCGATACAGATGCTGGGAAAGGAGCCTGAGTCCTCTTGATGAGCAGTCAATGGTCTTAACTCCTGAGCCAAGCCAACTCTTTACAAAGTTCTTATTCTCTGAAAAAGTGCCCCTGTCACCTCCACACCCAGAATGGAAGTGTTGATGGCTTCTCCTCCCTATATTAAGAAGTTCCTGGGCTGTCAAGATGGCTCATCGAGTAAGAACACTGACTGCTCTTCCAGAGGTCCTGAGTTCAAATCCCAGCAACCATCTGTAATGAGACCTGATGCCCTCTTCTTCTGGGGTGTCTGAAGACAGCTACAGTGTACTTATCTTTGGACTGGAGAGGGCAGGGACTGAGCAAGTGGGGTTGACCAGAGCAAGCAGGGGTCCCAAATTCAACACCCAACAACTACATGAAGGTTCACAACCATCTGTTCAGCTACAGTGTACTCATATATGCTCCATGCCATCTAAACCAGGCTACTGGGGCTCAGCTGCATCTATAATCTCACTGCTCCTAACACACGGTGGGACTCTGGGGAGTCTCTAGGGCCCCTAGATCTTGAGTGAAGGAAGAGAAAATAGAGACCCCAATAAGGCATAAGGCCAGACCTGTTCCTCAAAGCTGTCCAGTGACCTCCATACACACCTGTTTGTACAATATATACACACACTAAGAAACTTTTAAACAAAATGCAAAAACTTGGTTTCCATGACTTTCCTTGACATTTATGGAAAGAGTCCTTCTAACGCCACAGACTATTTTAGTGGTTTCCACATGCTGTGGTAGCCAATAACCAATCAGACTTCGAGGACCGCCAACATGACGAAATGCAACTGAGAAATGAATCATTATTTTACTTTAAGGGTTAATGTAATATACAATTCCTTATGTCATTGTTCACTGTTTTAAAATTATGCATTAATTTTTAATTGCGTATGCCCGAAGATGCCAGAGGAGGACGCTGGGTGCCCTGCTGGAGGCCCAGTCATGAGTCACCCGCTGCGGATGCTGCAAGAGCTGTGTGGAATTTTTGTTGTTGCTTTTGTTCTGAAGACAGTCTCTCTGTGTGGCCCTAGCAGTACTGCAACTTTGTAGAGCAGGCTGGCCTTGAACTTAAAGATCTGCCTGTCCCTGTCTCCCGAGGGCTGGGATTAAAGGTGTGAGCCACCACGCCCGGCAGCAGTGTACACTTCTCTGAGTTGTCTCTCTATTCCTCACCTGTGCATTTTGTGGGTTCTACATGTTAGGCCAATATTACCTTTAATGAACACTTCTTAAACTTACTTGTGTGTTTGAGAAGGGGTGGGACACACACACACAGACATACACAGTGCTCAATCATGGAGGTCAGAGAACAACTAACTGTCTATAATTTATGGTTTCTGAAGAACTAAACTCAGGTCACCAGGCTTGGTGGCAGCTGCCTTTTATCCACTAAACCACCTCACCAAACATCTATATTTGTTTTTTGTAGGGTTTTTTTTTTTTTTTTTTCAGTATAAAATATACCAAATTCCTGGCCGGGCGTGGTGGCACACGCCTTTAGTCCCAGCACTCAGGAGGCAGAGGCAGGCAGATTTCTGAGTTCGAGGCCAGCCTGGTCTACAGAATGAGTTCCAGGACAGCCAGGACTACAAAGAGAAAGCCGGTCTCAAAAACCAAAACAAAACAAAAATCAAATACATATATATATCAGATTCCTGACTTTAGTTATCTCCTCCAAAGCCAGAAAAAAAAATTATTTCTGTAATTGCAATATTGATTCCATGTTGGAATGATGATCTTTCTGATATATTTGGTAAAAAAAAATTATCTAAGAGCTAGTTATGGTAACTCACATTCAAAACAGCTGAGGGAGCGAATTCAGACCTGTAATCCCAGCACTGGGGAGCTGAAGGCTCCATGTTTTAAATTCCAGGCTAGGCCTGGGCTACTTACTTACTACTTACTCTGTGTTTAATGCCAAATTGGGGGTTGAGGGACTCACTGGGCTTCTTCTTTTTTTTTTTTTTTTTTTTAAGATAACGAATACGTAGTTCTTAACACACACACACATACACACACACACACACACACACACACGAATACGTAGTTCTTATCACACACACACACACACACACACACACACACACACACACACACGATGTAGCCTGGGCTGGCCTGAACTCCCCAATAGTCTTACTTGAGCCTCCAGAGTGCTGGGGTTACAGAATTACAGGCACGTGTCCCCACCCACTCACCTAACCTTTTTTAAAGGTCTAGACTGTAATTCAAAACTTGCATGTGTGAATGAATACACACACACAGCTTTTGTGCTTCTCCTGTGGTTTCCGCTTTATGTTAGTCCATGGTGCTGGACGTTGTGAAACTGTGCTGAGCAGTCTGCGCAGGCAAATAGCCTTGCTCTTTCTTAAGAGTTTCCAGTCCAGTGGTGTCCAGCCCAGCTTATTGGCTTGGAAAGGAAAGAGCAGAAACGGCTCGCTGGGGGCGTGGTGATGGGTGCCTACTCAGTAGGTAATTCTGCTGTCCAACAAAAGGACTCTAAGTGACTAACCCAGGAACCACAGCACCTTTCCGGTGCTGGACCCTTTCCAGCTGAGAGTCTGTTCATCATTGATGTCCTTGGTGTTCCAGATAGATCATCAGACTATCAATACTACCTTCCTATCCTTCTAAACCACATACAAAGCGGAGAGCTGGTACCAAAACAGAGGTTGGTAGAGAGAGAGGACTCCAGAAAACTAAAGGGGGAACGGCCTGGCACGCTCCAGGCCAGGCAGTAGCTGGAAAAAGGGTGGTGCTGGGAGGGAGGAGGAACTGGCCCCATGCCCAGGGCTTCATGCCAGGATAATCCAGAGGCAGGGCGGCCAGACAGGCCAGGCAGCCGGCGGGCACTCTATTGAGTAGCTAGCTCGGGTTAGGACTCTAGCTGAAAAAGTGACCTAGTGAGAGAGGTCTGGATCCAAGGCAGATGCCATCACCACCACAAGGAAGGGGAGAGAGAAAGAGAGAAAGAGAGGGGGGGAGAGAGAGGGAGAGAGAGAGCACATACACTCTCACGCCTAGAAGGCACAGACATCACTGGAATATACCTACGTGCACACTACACTGCCTTTTAAAGACTTTTTAAATTTTCATTTATTTGTTTTGTGTGTGTATGGGGTGGGAATGGGGGAGGTATTACGTGCCATGACATGCATGTGAGGTCGGATGACATGCTCAAATAGGTTTGGTTCTCTCTTTCAAGATGTGGGTCCTGGGGTTCAAACTAGGGTCATCAGGTTTGGCAGCCTTTGAGCTTTAAATGTACATAACACACACACACACACACACACACACACACACACACACGCGCGCGCACACATTGTCCCATGTGTACCCTAATTCCTAAGCTAATGCCAGACATAAGAAAAGCCCTCAGCAAGCTCCCGCTCCTCTGAGCTTAACCGTGACTTCCTCTCCCCTCTGGGAGGGAGGAACCTGTGTGTTTAATGCCAGGTTGGGGTTTAGACGTGCTACTTATGTTCCTGTTGCTACCCAGAAGTCCTGGTTAAGGGGAATCAGAGTTGTATTTCAGAGCAGAGAGAAGAGGAAGCCTAAACAGACAGTTTATAGACCCTCCCCTCATAGACAGTAGGTCCAGGCTCAGAGGAAACAGGACTAGCCAACTTGGGAGGGGGACTAGAACTCGGCTCTCCAGGCTGGTAAGTGCTGGGTCACCAAACTGTGCTTCGTGTTCACAGACAAGTGTTAACACAACAGAAGCCATCAGTGCCGGACGTTAAGAGCAGGAAGACTGCCCATATTCTGCATGGTCAAATGCTTGCCAACTGGCCTTTAACTGCATGCGGCTCTAATTTGGGCACCAGATTTAATTTGCAGAATAGCTAACTACCCTATAATATGGCTGGATGGCTCTAACAGAGGGGGAAAGGGTAGTCACCGAAGTTCTCTTACAAGCTCCATCCAGAGCAGGCAAAGGAGTAAAGGAGACAGGGAAGGTTCAAGCTGGAGGGAAAGGGCCACGGCCTAATCCACTCAGGAATAAATGGGCTGGTTAGAAAGCCCAAAAGCTTTTTTTTTTTAATTGTGTTTATCCCCACCCCCACTCCCAGCCCTTACTCATGGCACAGCCCCGGAAGAAGCTAAAACAGAGGCTCTGAGATAGCTGATCGCCTTCTAGGCAAATTCCAGGTCGGCTGGAGCCAACTGCTACCTCCTCCCCCAACCCTGGGCTTTGAATAGAATTTTACTTTTTAACTTTTTAACTGGAGGGGTCTGGCCAAGTGGAGCTAAACAGTGGGGAAAAGAGAGGCCAGAAGAGCCTGGGGGTGGGTGGGTGAGGACGAAACCTTTACTAAAGCGTAAAGTACAGGAACACACAGAAAGGGAGTTTGTCCACTTGAACCTCCTGGGTGGGTACAGGTCTTCCCTCAGGAGCACAGTCCTAACTAACGGGGGTCAGCCTGATGGCAGCAAGAGTTTCTGGGTCTTTCCAAGGCAGTGGGGAAAGTTAATAAGTTGACAGGCCCTTGGTGATCCCCTAGTACCCCACAACTGGATATGTTACCTTAGCTCACCACCCAGTATCTCTTCAGGAAACCTAGGAGCCAAATGGTCTAGCACTGGGGAGCCCAGAGGCTGGGCTGAGGGAGAAGCATGAGAAGAAGGAAATCTAAGGAAACCTTGGGAAGAGAAGTCTCTCTCTCTCTCTCTCTCTCTCAAGATAAAGATTCTGAACTTGAGTTCTCAGAGGCAAGCAAAGAAGCCAAGCCAATCTCAAAAGAAATCAGGTAACACAAAACCCTGTCGCTGAAAAGGGAGTAGCATAATGCTGAGAATCCTTAGGGTTAAAAAATAATCTATCAGTAAGAAGGACACTGGTCCATCCTGCCCAGCTGCCAACAAATACCTGTTGGTGGTGAGCGAGTTCATTAAAAGCAAGTGCTAAAGTCTTGCTCAAATTCTTAGAACTCCTCTCCACACCACCCTGATTTCTGCTGGGATTGGGGTGGGGAAGCAAAACGCCCTCCAAAGGGCCCTGTCCCCCGGGTTCAGAGATGATTAGAAGGCTGGACCACCAAAGCTTTCCAAAATGGCTCTCGGCCACCCCCGACAAGGAAGAAAGGCGGGTCTTCAACAGCTCGGAGGACCCAGCCCTGGACACAGCCTTCCGCCAGGGAGGGTTGGAAAGCTGAGCAGTCAGGGCAACTGAGGAGGAGGAGGCAGCGGTGGCGGCGGGGAAGGGCGGCGGCAGCTGAGGTGGGGGAGGTGGCAGCAGCTGGGGGAGGAGGGGAGCCCCGCAGGCCGCGCCAATGGAGAAGGCCGAGCAGCTGAGAGGCCCGGCCTGCGCCCCAGCCCCTCACCTCACCCAGGGGAGGGGAGCCCAGCGCGCTCCCCCCACCCAGCCCCTGGGTGGGCTGCTGCACGGCACGGGGAGGGGGACAAGGGTGCGCCCCCACCCCCCCTGCCACAGTCTAGAATGTTCACGCACCAGGGCGCCCTGGGCACCCGGGGACGCTCAGCCGGTCCTGAGGGGCCCCAGCGGCCCTCGGTCGCCCGCGCAGGGTCCGTTGGGGGAGGGGCCGCGCTGGGGGCTGGGGTGGGGGTGGGGACCGGGACTTTGCCCTTTGTCTCCCTCTCCCTCGGCAGAGCCACCGGCCGAAACCCGACCCCATCGGCGAGCCAGGCAGCCAGGCAGCCGGCGCGGGGCAGGCTCCCCCTCCCCGGTTCTTTAGTAAATCCAGACCCGACCTCCCCGTGCTCAGGGCCGTGACTGAGGTGGTCCTGTGGGGGAGGGGGCTTCCCGCCGGCTACCCGGCCTGCAAACATTTAAGGGGGAGCCGGGGCCGCTGAGGCTGGGGAGGAGAAAATGGCCCTGGAGGCGGCAATCCTAAGAGACACCGTCCCGGCTGCCCAAGGTGGCAGGACCAGGAATGGGGAGGCCTTCCACAGACGAGGCAGAAATGGGATCTGGGAGAGGGGCAGAACTTAGGGGCCCTGGGCATTCCGGGGAGCTCGACAGCAAAGTTATAATTGAAGTCATCCTTGTCCCGATCATAAAGTAGGGTGTTAGGGAGTGAAAAGACCTTACTTACCCATCCCTTTGGGGTGTCATCAATTATGTTACTAATATGCAGTTTTAATGACGCAGCTTTGCATGTACTGAATTTACAAGGTCTCTTCCATACCAAAAAAAATTAATAATAATAATAATCTATGAACCTGGAACATGTGAACTTCTCCATTTACAGGTGGCAAGAGAGGCTCAGAGCCAGGCAGAGGTGGTGCACGCCTTTAATCCCAGCACTCGGGAGGCAGAGGCAGGCAGATTTCTGAGTTGGAGGCCAGCCTGGTCTACAGAGTGAGTTCCAGGACAGCCAGAAAAACAGGGTAAGGGTTCAGCTCCCTAGAAACCGATGTACCAGTTAAGAATTATGACTCAGTAGGCATTAACAAAGGTCACCTCTTCATCCCTAACTGCAGGAGGAGGAGGAAGAAGAGGAAGGCATCTCAAGTCTGCCCTGAACCCGGCTACCTGCTTCCACCCCCACATAAACTAAATAAAGTAACTAGAGACAGGAAGCAGGCACCCAATGAAGGCTGGAAGGTCTGCGTATCTTTACCCAGGTATTTCATCAAGTTTCTGGAGAAGTGGAGAATCCAAGTGAGGAGACTAGAGGTCCGGAAATAAACAATGACCCCTGGATCCCACCCCAGAATCCCTTTCCCTGTGTCTTCCACACACTGTTGACACCCACCATTTTTGTTTCCTTCAGCCTGGGAAGGAAGAAGGCTCAAGGGAGGGACAAGTGCGTGTCAGGTGTGTTGGGGTCACAGCCTGTGTTGGGGACTGCTCTCCTGTTTTAGGAAGGCCCTGGGCTTGTGTAGCAGTTCTGTGCACTTCCAGAGCTTTCCCGGTGTTGCAGCAGACTGTGCTGGGGTGAATGAAGTTCTTGCTGGGCTAGGGGCTCTCCAGGAACCCAGGCTGACTCAGAGCACCCTTCCACCCTAGCTGCCAAGGGCCAGAATTACAGCTGTGAACCACCACATGGGCCTGCTCTGTGGGTCTTCTAGACCAACTATACTAGAGACTCAACCTAAGCCCCTCCGTGTGGAGGAGGACCAGTTTTGACCCTTGACCCCCCCTATCCTGCTGAGAGGGTTCACTAAGAGCAGTGCACGAGCTTTGACTCTCCCCACCTAACTCCACTGAATGCCAACTCCACAAATACCCCCCTGCCAGACAACCAAATCTCCTTAATTCACTTTACTTTTTTTTTCTTGCCAATACTCCAAAATCTAGTCTAGCCGCCAGCCCTCCCCTCTGCACCCCTCCATCTGCGTGCACAACCCCCAGCCTGTCCCACCTCTTTCCTGCATCTACGGGAAGTCGCCAGAGGGCAGATAGGTGGCATTCCTCCTCCTGTTGAAAGCAGTACCTCCCTCTTTGAGGCTCCCCCCACCCCAATAATCCCTCTGCCTGCCTTTCCCACCCTGACTGAGAGACACCCAATGCTGCCACATAAAAACCCAATAAATAAAAACCGTGCAGGGCGGGCGGTGGTCAGCAGCAGAGGAAGGGCACTTGGTCTCAGAGGGCAGACTCCTAAGGCAAGAGTTACTTATTAAAGTTTTTCTGAAAAACCCTAAACCTAAGGCTGCTCTTCCACTTGTTCCTTATTTTACTTCAGGTCATCTAACTAAGGAAGGAAGTGACCTGAAGTAGATGAATGTGTGTATACAAAAAACAGCCAGTGGCTGATGGGAAAAAAGACTCTCACCGCAGGCTGCTGACAGTGTGGAATCTGGTCTCTCGAGAAAGGACAGCAAAGGACTAGACAGGTAGATTCCTCTTCGTCACAATGGCAAGGAAGCTACTCACTCAAAGTGGCCAAGGAAAAGCAATGTCTGACTACCTCAGACAGGTATGGGGTTCCTGAAGATCCTTCCACTTCTACCCAGAGCTCATTTTCAGTAAGAATCCCTTCACCCTTAACCAGAAGTCCAGTGCATCCCCGTTTTGAGGCGTCCTCACTGTGCTTCCTGGCTGGCCTGTGATTCAGTGTGGCCAAGGATGGCCTCAAACTTACAGTGATCCCCTCTGCCCCTGCCTCGTCATCATGGGGATCACGAGTGTGTCCTGGCCGTTCTTACACAAATAGGTTACTGAGGTGAGAAACATTCCAGAGTAAGGGGGGGGGGGTAGGGGATGGCTCAGGGGCTAAGCGCACTGGCTGCTCTTCTAGAAGCCCCAGGTTGGATTCCCATCACCCACGTGGCAGCTCGCAACTGTCTATACCTCCAGCCAGGGGACCTGAGACCTCCTTGTGGCCTCCATGGGTAATGCAGGGTAAAACACTGTCATACATGCAGGCAAAACACCCAGACATAAAAAGAAACAAAATTTTAAAAAGACTAAAACCCAAGCTGGGAGTGTTCTCATTGGTAGTAGTACATTGAGCAAGACTAGAATTCCACCCCAGGAAGAAAAGCCAGTGAAATACAGAGGAGGTCAGCCACCCCACCACCACCCCCCCAAAAAGCCCTGCTTTTGTAAGGGCCTAGGACTACTTGTTTTTTCAAAGTCTTAGAAGATGCAGGAAACCCAGCATCCTATACAGTCATCCTTTGCCCTTTAATGCTAGGGTCTCTCTGTTACAGTTAGATTTCTCCAACCAAGTGACTGAGCCTTTGGGAGAGGCAGAATAAATGCTTCTAACTCTGAACCAACATCTTCAAGTTCCCTTCACCCAGCAGCCCTAACTCGATCCCTAGCTCCCTGCCATTTCCTCCTCCTTGGAAGGCATACTAGGAATAAGCCTACAGCATCTCAACTGTGACTCATGTGGTAACAAACTGTAAAGCCCTGTATAGTAACTGATTAAAGTCAGAACCCTGTTAAAAGGCCAGAAACCACACCCAGATTGAAAGCTTTTCCTGTACTCAGAGAAGGTTCACACCTCTGGGATGAGGACATCTATATGTCCACTTGGAGCAAGGTGGTTGCAAGGAGAAAGGGAACAAGGAGGGATCCGGTTTTGGGTGGATTCTGTGGAACTGTTTCTAGACAGGCGACCAGGGAGACAGTGTGAGGCCACAATAGAGGGAGGAACTGTACTCAGTCACCTCCAGGCCCTAATTTCTAAATGCCTATTTTCACATGAGCTTAATAAAAGCAGAATATAAAACCAACATCCACGCTATCTCCCATCGGGGTAGAGAAGCTGCCCTTCCTCCCGTTCTCACACCCTGTTCATCTGTGGATACAAGTGGTTCTCTCTCCCACACACCTTTGACAAGGAACTTCAACAGTGAAATCATAAAGAGATACCTGGACCAAGATCAGGCCGCAGTTGTAATAAATGACCATTTCTCCTGATAAACAATCTAGCCTCTCTTCCATGCTTGCCCTGGTGTATCCCTCAAACCGAGGAGTTGGTAATGTGGGAGCTCTGGGAGGCTGCCCACAGAGCCACCAGTACAACACACATCCAGGAGCATAGGTGAGTAATACGCTTTTGGGGCTTCACAGTGAGACCATGTCTCAACAAAGCAATAATAAACAAAGTATGTACCTAACTCACCAATTACATATAAACACCTAATATAACCATAAATACCCCAAGTTGCCATACACAGTCCAAACTTTTCATAGACATCATTTTCAAACATGAATACACGACCCATTCAAATTCTTCTGGAGCAACCACAGCTCTATGGAACAGAATTGTAAAACCTGAAAAGAAGGTAAAGACCTGCCAAGTCAAACAGCAGCAAGGCCCAAGGCTACCTCAGAGCAGTAATGCTGTAGTGACAGGATTAGCTGCTATAGACTACTCCTCCTACACCTCAGTCAGAGATCCTGAGAGCTTTACACACTGATGTCCTGGGAAGGTCTTTCCTCCACCATTTACAAACTGTACACAAGCTGGGCTTGGTGGCTCGGAAGGCAGAGGCAGGCGGATTTCTGAGTTCAAGGCCAGCCTGGTCTACAGAGTGAGTTCTAGGACAGCCAGGGCTATACAGAGAAACCTTGTCTCGAAAAACAAAACAAAAAAGAAAGGTATACAGGGGATCTGGGCTGGACCAAGACTGTAGTCTTGGAAACCTTCCTCCCTCCTGATACTTAAGAATTTTGAATAAGCCAGGCGTGGTGGCGCATGCCTTTAATCCCAGCACTCAGAGGCAGAGCAGGCAGATTTCTGAGTTCGAGGCCAGCCTGGTCTACAAAGTGAGTTCCAGGACAGCCAGGGCTACACCAAAAAAAAAAAAATATTATTTATTATATAAGTACACGGTAGCTGTGTTCAGACACACCAGAAGAGGGTGACAGATTTCATTACTGACGGTTGTAAGCCACCATGTGGTTTCTGGAATTTGAACTCAGGACCTTGGGAAGAGCAGCCCGTACTCTTAACCAATGAGCCATCTCTCCAGCTTCCGAAAATTCTCACTTTTGCTAATGAAAGAATAGTCTAACTGGAATGCACAGAACAACAACAATTCAGAGAAAATAAAGAAAACACTGGATGCTTGCCACTGCAAAGAGAAAAACTTCCTTTGGGCCCTCCCAAAACTCAGCAAAAATCCCCAACCAGCCCATTAGTTTCTTCTGTGCCTTCTAGTCCCTAAAGTGTCAGTTGCATAAGACTGCCTGGGGTCTTGAAAATACTGATTAACCCAATCAACCCTTTCTAACCATCCCACTACTTACTGAGACCATTGCCTGCTGGCTGGCTTTGCTCCCGGTGCCTAACTTTTACAACACAACTCATGTCTGATGATTGCTCAGTGCAATCAGATTTCTCTCCAACTACATTAAAATTATGAGGTCCAGACCTACTTTGGAAAACCTCAGGATTTATCCATCATCAGCACTCATTTGATTTCAGTGGCTTATATTTTGAGAGAAGGCTTGTTCCTGTCGTATTTATCCCCAACTTACTGTGCTGCATAGGTGGAAGGAAAAAAGCAGGCCTTAAAAAGCTGGCTGTGCGATAGTACCAATACTAAAAGGACCATGGTCATTGTTGATCAAATCCTCAAAGGAACATTCAATTCTTCCTACTAGGACAGAATTCAGACTGCACTGAACACTTCCTGCTGGTAATCTGTTCCCTCAACCACGGGTTTTATCTTATCTAATCATTTCTAGCCAAATCCAAAGATCAATAACCAAAGAAGCATGTACCTTAAGTACAGATTAGGTTTTTCGTTTTGTTTTTACTTCTTTCTTTTTTTTTAAGATTTGTTTATTATTTATTATTATACATAAGTACACTGTAGCTGACTTCAGACACTCCAGAAGAGGGCATCAGATATCGTTAAGGGTGACTGCTCTTCCAGAGGTTCTGAGTTCAAATCCCAGCAACCACATGGTGGCTCACAACCATCTGTAATGGGACCTGATGCCCTCTTCTGGTGTGTCTGAAGACAGCAACAGTGTACTCACATACATAAGATAAATAAATCTTTAAAAAAAAGAAAGAAAGAAAGAAAGAAAGAAAGAAAGAAAGAAAGAAAGAAAGAGCCAGGCGTGGTGGCTGCAGAGCCCTCAGGACTGCAAAGGGATGGGGGTGCCACACTGCAGAGCCCTCCGTCCAGGAGATAGGAAAGGTTCAGGAACTGAGTCCTGATCCAGGGTCTTGAGGACCCTGGAAGTGAGGCTCAGGAAAGGATGGGGTGCAGGGGTGAGGGCTGGGAGCAGCAAGGAGGTCAGATGGGGTTCCCCAGTAAGGGCTGGCAGAGCACAGCTCTCCCCCAGATCACATAATCCCCCCCCTTTTTTTTTTGAAAAGAGGAACTCCAAAACCTTTTGAGAGAAAAATGAGCCCAACCTCTATCTTCCAGCTGGCTGCATCTGTCTCCCAACCCTGTGACAGAAGGTGACTAGGAGCCTCCAGCAGCTCCTCTTTAAAGGCGAGGTGGGAAATCCAAGGCCCAGCTCTCTAACCCGTCATCCCTTTCAGTTTCTCTGCCTCTTTAATACTCTCCTCCTCGAGTTAAAGTTGCACTTTTCAAGAACTAGCCCCTTTTTAGGATCTTTTAAGATATGAGGATTGACAAGACAATTTAAATTTTAATAGATGGGCCAGTGTCACTTCCTCACTGGTCTTAGGTTCATTTCTTTCTTTCTTAGGACACCACCCTGCCACCTTCCTCAGGAGGTATGCAACAACAGACCTTTCTTCAGCATAAAATCTCTAAACTTCACCGGGCATGGTGACACACACCTTTAATCCCAGCACTCGGGAGGCAGAGGCAGGCGGATTTCTGAGTTCGAGGCCAGCCTGGTCTACAGAGTGAGTTCCAGGACAGCCAGGGCTATACAGAGAAACCCTGTCTCGAAAATCCAAAAAAAAAAAGCTTGTTTTCTAGATGGGGATCTGTGTGTGTAGCCCTAGCTGGCCTCAATCTCATGCAGAACAGCCTGCCTCTGCCTCCCAAGGGCTGGGACTTAAGTGTTCACCACCAAACTTGAATTTACGAGTAATTTTTATGTGTGTGGGTGTTTTGTCTTATCTGAGTTAAGGTCCTTTTGGATTTGGGTATTAATTCATAATCGGGAACACATCAGTACTTTAAAAGCCTGGGCTGGTTCATAGCTCTCAACCTTTCTCCTTTCATTTTCAGCCCCTAACTCCAAACTGCTGTTTGCTTTTTGATTAAATGCAAACCTATTTCTGAAGGTAGTTTTTAACATGCTTTGAAAAGACGTAGTGACACAACTACTCAACGTTTCTCCAGCTCATTTTTAATCTACTGAAAATATTTCCTGCCATGTTAAGAACACAGCCATTCACAGCTTCTAAGGTGCTGAGTCCAGAAATTAAACGTACAAAAGAGGAATCAGATTGAATACACTCTTTGGAGTTTCCACCCCTGGAACACAGACCTAGTTTTCATTTGCATCACTGGAAGTTTAGGAGAAAGTATTAACCCACTTCATTCTAAATTGGTTTAAAGGAAAGAATGATTTGTCAGCCCGCCTAAAGGAAACAGCAAGCTTGGGATTACCTAGGGGGGGAAAAAAAAAAAGCAATGAACATCTTTTCATATGCTGTTTACAGCAATGTTTTCTTTTAATGACACCAGTTGATAGTAAACATGCAAGGTTTAGGGCACACTCCTTTAAAAAAAAAAAAAAACACGGAAGTAGGTGTAAGAAAAGTCTCACTCCCTTGAAAAGTAAACCAAGCAGGTCTAAGATGGCACCTCCTTCCTCACCTCCATTCCTCCCCAGTCTCTGGGAAGGAAATTCACCTAAACACAAACTTCTTCAACTGCTTTGGGACCTCCTTTTTAACCAACATTTGACAGGGACTACAATTCTCAGCAAAGGCTGACATTGCTAACCAACTTCCCAACACTGGTCACGAATGCTGTGGAAGGTAATTGTAAATTTTAAGGTCTCTCATATTAAAAATTCAAATTATCTGCTGTTTGTCAGCTTAAATATGGTGTTCAGTCTCTTGGGTTTTCAAAAGGTATAAATCACACCTATCAAGCCGGGCGTGGTGGCGCACGCCTTTAATCCCAGCACTCAGGAGGCAGAGGCTGGCGGATTTCTGAGTTCAAGGCAAGCCTGGTCTACAGAGTGAGTTCCAGGACAGCCAGGGCTATACAGAGAAACCCTGTCTCAAAAAAAAAAAAAAAAAAAAAAAAAAAAGAAATCACACCTATCAAGTACATTCAAAGGGAAAACAAATCCAAGTAGTACTTTTTTTTTTTTTTTTTTTTTGGTTTTTCGTGACAGGGTTTCTGTGTAGTCCTGGCTGTCCTGGAGCTCACTCTGTAGACCAGGCTGGCCTTGAACTCAGAAATCTGCCTGTCTCTGCCTCCCGAGTGCTGGGATTAAAGGCCCACGCCCGGCTCCAAGTAGTACTTTTAAATCACAAGTCATTAGCCACAAAGTCTATCAGGAGTTAATCTTAAACGCCACTGAAAACACAATACATACATACATACAGGGGGAAAAAAAAACTACACCTCTACAGTTCATTTAACTCAGGTTAGTCCTGACTAAATCCTCTTCTGTATGTCGAAGGGGCTGAAAATGCCAGTAACAAACACAACTGAAGGAGTGTTCAGGCACAAACTAGAAAACAACACATCATGCTTCCTCAAGGAATTCAAACTGAGGCAAGGAAAACAAACTTCTTCTAAAACCTGGCACTTCAAAAACTGGTTCAGACTAGAAATAGTCTCTTCTTAACCACCACTGCCCAGGAGGGGCGGGGGACAGACAATTGATTCAATGTTTGGTTCAGAAAAATTATTTCAGAAAAGGGGAGAGCCCACAAAAAAATCTAATTTATTATGGCCGTGAAAGGAGGAAATTAAAAAAAAAAAAAAAGGAAGAAACTTCTCTCAAATCCCCTCTCCATTCCAACTTAAAAGAGCCCCGAGTAAGGCATTTGTGGGGACAAGGAGCCTGCGCGGAAATGCCTTCAGAGCCAGCAGATGGCTTGAAGAGAGAGATCCACAAATACAGGGCACTATGAAAATTAAAATATAAATGTTTTGAGTTCCACTTCACCACATTTTGCTGTTTCTTTCTCTTTTGCCTTCTTTGGCTTTAAAATTTAAACCATCCTCAAGAGCAGAAATGAAAAGTAACCACATGTTTCAGAATTCCAGTTATCAGATCTCCCATCCACACAGCTCTGAATTCATATATTCATGATCTCCATTGTATTATTCCCATCTCCAAATTTTTTTTTTCAAATAAAGCTTCTTCCAATTTTAGTGCCTCTGTTAATTCTTAACAGCAACAGCCTCAAGCATTTGACAACAAACCACATACTCTATAAACCTAGACACAAGCCATACTGGTGATCTTCAGCTACAATAATTCAGTTACTTAAAAATCTGAAGCCAAACCACAGAAGACATGATCTCCGGCTAAACTTTCTAAATTCTTTAAATATATGTCCCCACCCCCACCCCCAAAGCACAGCACTCACACAAGATTCCCACCTAGGAAGGGCCAAAAAATAAAAAAATAAATTAAAAAAAAAAAAACCTTCAGAAATACAGCAAGTTCCCAGCTGAATGAGGGATTGAGGGGACCAAAACTGTACTGAGGGCTGCTTCCAACTAAGGACAGGAAACAAAACTGCACTGTCAACACGTTCACAAAGTCTGACATGAGAGACCCTGCCCCAACACTCCACAGCCAGAGTTCAACCGCAGACTTCGGAATTCGAGGGAACTAGAAGTCCAACATGAAATTTTAAAGATGGAGATACCCCATTTTGCGGAAAAGACAAAATCCGGAGTAAAAGGAACTCACCAGAGAACACACACACACACACACACACACACACACACACACACACACACACACAACCATTCATCCTCGGAGTTCTAGACCCTCCAAAGAGCCCCAGCTCACAGCCTCAGCACAAAGCTTACCCCAGATGGTCCCTTGTAACAATGGACTGAAGGAGTGGGGGTGGGGGGGTTGGAAAGGGATAGCACGGCCAGAGCACATTCATTGAAAATCCAGTTGATGAGGCACTATAAGATGCGAGGGACTGGGGGTGAGGTCTGTGTGGGGGAAACAAAATCCATGCCTATAACAGAAATTATTTAGCCCAGCATAAGGAGATCTGAATGGGGTAGGTTGCTCATTAACCACCCCCAATAGAAAAGAACTCCCTTAAATAGTAGATTTAACAAATTGTGATATAAAAAAGATGAGAAACATAGGATAAAGAAGGCCTGATAGGAAGTTATAAAAAATCCCCACCACCATTAGTTTGAACTCTCCATATTTAAACTTCCCATACAGAAAATGGTCCCAGAACTCCACAGAGCTCCTGCTCTATTGATTTTTTTCTCTTTAATTTTTCAAGTAATGTCCTTTAGCCCACCCCAATCTCAAGTTGTTGGGTTTCTTCTAAAGCTATAAAACAACCATTACACGATCTTAGCCAATCTCTCCCAGCCCCCAACATCCGGAGTTGGGGGTGGGGGTGGAAAGGCCTGTAATGGGTTTGTTCCACTGGAGACGCTATGAACCCCAGAATAGTATTACTGTTTCCCAAAAGGAACTCTTTTCCTACCTTTGTTTTTTGGGGACCGAGTGTTCAATCTCTAGACGTTTCCCTTGCAGTTCTACTTTCCCTAAAGATAAAAAAAAAGAAGAAAGAAAAAGAAAAAGAAAAAAAGACGTGAATGAGTGTAAAGAACTGGGGGGGGGGGTGAGTAAGGGGCATTAGCTAAATTCTAGAATTCCTGGGGCCTCCTAGGAATCCAGGCACCAGCTGCAAAGGCCTGTGGGGGAAAAGGTTGCTCCAGGTTTGGTAGCACCCATAATTTCGTTGCTTTTTTTCAATATTTTCGTTTTATTTCCATTAATCACGTGGGCTGATTTGAGCAGACTGCTCAGATTTGGGAAAGGTATGAGCGTTTGTGTGAGCGCGCTGCTTCGGCGGCTCCAAAAGTAGAAGGAAGGAGCCAGGGGAAAGCAGGACCCCGTTCCTCGAAGTGGGGCGGGAGTAGTGAATTAAAACTTTATTTTCGCGCAGAGCCAAGGAGAAGGGCTTAGGCGACCAGGCCGGGTCGGGGCCACAGGGCTAGCGGAGGGCCCCGGGGGGCGCGGCGCGGCGCGGCGAGGCCCGGTGGGAAGGGTCCCTCGCGGCAGCCGCGCGCCTCTCGGCCCAGCCTCGGCGTCTCGGGAAGCAGCATGGCGACCCGCCACCGCCGCCGCCGCGCCACCCGGCTCACGCCCCACTTTCAAATCAAAATGGCTCAAGCCCCAGGCCTTGGGCGGGAGCCCCTTCCTCCTACGTCCTGCCTTAGGGCTAGTCCCTAGTTAAAGCGGGAAGAGCCGAGGGTGCGCGAAACCCCCCCTCCTGGAAAGGCCCGGGACGGTGGGCAGGGGCTTTGGGGTGCTCTAGCGCGTGGGGGGCTGCCCAGGGGTGGGGGGAATCGGGGAAACCACGCCCAGAACCGAACCCCCCCCAGTGCTCGTGAGACACCCCCCACCCCCACCAGTTGCCAACCGGGGCTCCCGTCCCGTCGGTGGGGAGGGGGGTAGGGAGCCACGAGCGCCTCGGGTTGGGGGAAGGGGTGAGGAAGTCCCGAATATCTCTGCGCGGGGAGAAGGCGTCGAGGGAGGCCCGGTGAGGCTGGGGACCGAGGACGGAGGCCGAGCCCTCCCGGACCCGGGAAGAGTTGGCGGGCAAGGAAAGAGGAGCTGCAGGTCCCCGTTGTTCCGGGATTTCGTTTATATGTGTGTATGTTTTCCGGGGAGGTGGCCGCGCTCTTACCCGAGAAAGTTTCGATGGCCTTCATTGCCCAATGCTCGTCGGGGCAATCCACGAAGGCGTAGCCGGATTTGACCAAGAACTGGCCGCTGTAGGAGATCTTGTGCTCCGCGAATACTTTCTCCAAGTCTGCGGGGGTCACGCTCTCGTTGAGGTTGCCGATGTAAAGCTTGTTCATGGTGGCGGTGGCGGGGCAAGGACGCGGTCCCAGGCAAGGCCGAGCAGGGCGGGCGCGGGCGAAGAGCCTCCTAGGCCGAGAGGCGTGGAGACGGGCCGCGGGAGCCGCAAACTTTCTACGCACCCCACCCCTGAAGTTGGCCGGAGCTCCGGGCGGGTGGGCGGCCTGAGGGCACGCGGGAGTCAACGGGAGAGTTCGGGTGAGCCCGGGAGAAGTGCCCGCCGAGTGCAGGGAGGCTGACGACGACGCGGCGCGGCTCCTTCCCTTCGGTCCGAAACCCCTGCGAGCGGGCTGGTATGTCACGTTTCTCCGCGGCCGCCCTGGCGCCGCCTCTAAATAAAATCGACTTGGAAAAAAAAAAAAATGGAGCGGAAAAAAAAAAAAAAGGCGAAGCCACGTGGTGACAGCCCCCACCCACCCTGCAGGGAAAGACCCCCGACGCCACCGGGCCCCTAGGCCCTCCAACCCGGACCAACCCAACAGTCTCCAATCTTGGGGGGCAGCACTCAGCGCACCCCAGGGGTAAACCAGGAAAGTGGAGGCAGAGTTCTCCCACCCCAGCTCTACTATCCCCCTCCCCCTTTGCAAGAACCTGGCCCCTAAAGCGGCGCCCCGCCCCCACCCATCTTGCCACTGCGACCTGCACGGGGGCGGGGAGGGCAGTGGCGACCCAAATCCCCCCAGTTCTTAGGAATAAAATGTACCGTAATTTTTTTATTCGTTTTGTGGAGACTGGGCTGCCTACCCCACCCCACCCCCGGCAAACTGCTAGCTACTGACAGGCGGGGGACGGCCGAGACAGACAAAGAGAAGCTGAGGACTCTGGGGTCTTCAGGAGGGGGTCGCAGGAACCGGTTATTTAAAAGGAAAGACGCCTTTCCTCTACGTTTCTAAGTAGGGGGGTCACTGTCTTCCCCCGCTACACCGCTAGACTTCGCTGGCCTCCCAGGTCCTGATCCAGGGGACCCTGAGAACGCGGGATCGGGAAGCTGCGGACACGGGACACGGGACACGGGAGACAGCGCCTGAAAACGAGGGACCCAAAGGAAATCGTGTTTCGGGATCCCCACTGGAGAAAAGCTGGTTTGCACCCAGTCCAGCTGCTGGATGACAACACTCCAGCGTTCTTGGGGGAAGCCTGCACGACCCGGCTCGAGAGAACCCCCAAAGACCAACTGGGAAGGGGAAAAACGAGGGGTGGTTGCACCACCGAGCACCCCCGAACCAGAGGGGTTGGCTTCAGAAGGGAGGGACCGGGTTGAGCTCCGAGGTCCCCCTCGCAAGGAGCGGACAGGTGGCGTCGCCCGCCTGCGTCCGCTCTACCCGCGATGCACTGAGCGGTGGTCCATGCGCAGGGTTTAGGTCTCAGAACTTAGTTTTGGGGTGCTGGATTTTGAAAGGCCGCGGGGGGGGGGGGTGGCCGAGGCCCCGCCCACGTCCCCAGGTCAGTCCGGGGCGGGGAGGGGGTAATTTCCGCTCGGCTCTTGAGGAAGCGAGCAGCGGGGAAGGGGGCTGCGGCCCTCCCCCATCCCCGTGGGGAGGGGGAAGTGGATCCGCCCAGGTCCCTTCCCTCCGCTAGGACCGACGCGTTCCGGATCCTCCGGCTCCGGGAGCCCGAGGGAAAGACCGGACTGGGCAAGGGGCGACACGTGGGCGGTCGCACCCCGTCTGTGAGGTGGGGGAGGGGGCCGCGCGCTGGGAGTCCCGGACACGCAGCGGAGCGCGGGCGCGTTGCACACTCAGTACCGGGATTCCGAGCTCTACGCGGAAGACACCGAGTTTCCAGCGGCTGAGGCTGGATCGACGCCAGGGGGTGGTGGAGAGCGTGGCACTGAGACCCCGGAGAAGCCCCCTGCCTGGCCACCGCGGAGAAGGGGTCGGCGACAACACCCCTAGAAAGAGGGATGGTCCTTGAGCCGCGCGAGTCTGCGAGTGGGAGGAGGGTTGTCGGGGCACGCGTCTGAGAGGGCAGGTGAGGAAGGGGGTCACTCTCCCCTTCCCCCGTCCCGATCCCATTGTCTCAGTCGCCTGCTGCCCTGGCCGGCTCCGTAACACGTGTTGACTGCACCGATATAAATGGCTTGAATTTTTTTATTGTTATTTTTTTCGTTTGCAGAGTCTATAAGCCAATTCCGACTTCGGCTCACCGCCCATCTGCCGAATGATTCCCTACCATTCTAAAAGTCGGGAGTTAAAACACAACACCCAGTACCTTTGTCCCCCTCCTCGTTTTCCCGGAGATCCGGGAAGAAATGAGGCGGGGGAGGGCTTCCAACTCGGCTTCTGAGTCTTCCCTCCACCACCTTCAGAACCCACTCTCTCGAATCAGCGTTTTGTTCTAGCCAGCCACGTGTTTGTCGGGTTTTTTGTTTTTGTGACATTTTTCTTCCCATGAAGCAACAGGAATCTAAATATTACAAGCTATTAGTTGCTTAATAGGAAAAAAAAATGTTTTCTGTCCAGGAAGATGTGTCTGTGTCTCTGTCCCCACACGCCCTCCCCGACATTCCCCCAGCCCCCCACTAACTTGGTGTTTTGTCAGCTCACAGCGAAGTTCTTAACAAACTAAGCCGATGAGCTGGAAACAGCGCCTGCCGCATAGTAGACACTCACAGTAAACATTTTTTAATCAAAACAAACTTAGGAGAAAAAGAATTCAAGAAAATTAAAAGTCCGGTAGTGAGGGTCTTTTCTTAGTGATGTGTGGGTTTTTGTTAGGGCTGAAAGATGGTCTTAGAAGCTGTCAGTTACAGTCTTTGGGTCTTCATGAATAGTAACTGTCTCCAAATCTTTTATGTTGGGGGGCAAGGAAGAAACTACCTTGGCAGAACATCCCAGCTCCCAGAAACTTCAGGTGCTGTTTGCTTCGTTTACTTTAAATCTTTAGGGGTTGATAAAAATACTTATCAGATAATCTCCCTGGGTAACCTATCCACAAAACTCCTACCTAGACTTGTAAACTGCAAAATAAAATGTAGGGCATCCTTTACCATCCTAAAGCTCAAAAAAAAAAAAAAAAAAAAAAAACACCAAAACTTACAAATAGTAATTAATTAAATTCACTTTTAAGTTGACTCCCTTTCCATTTGAGAAATAATTTAAAGTTAGCTGGAAGCAATCAGTTTTTTAAAGTTTTTTTTAAAATAGCAATATAAAGGAAACAAATTTCAGAATAGAGTACTTACACAGTCTATTTTTTAAATCTTTTAAAATTATTTCATTAACAAAGTACCAATTATTTCTATTCATACTGATTCTTTTTAGAGTTAGCTATTTCACTAAATTCTAATCCTCTCTCCCCCCTCCCCCTCTCCCCCCACAATACAGGGCTTCTGTGTTGATAGTCAGGAACTGCAAAAGTTTTTAAGGAGGCAAGAGTAGATAGAGGCTGCTGAGGTGAGGAGCAGTTTTGAAACCTCCACATGAGTTTTACCTCAGTGACATGACTCTAGATTGGGGATGGGGGAACTACATGATATAGCCTGATGCTTTATTCTGCTATGAATGTGCCCAACACTAAATGAGCCTGCCAGAAGGCTTATTTCTTGTTAGAACTCCCATTCCTAGGTCAGTGTAGGAGAAGACAGAAGACATTTCAGTTCCCTTTATGAATGATTTGCTTTGGTTTTGATTATTATTAAAAATAGACATGGGGGGGTTCCCTACTGTTCTTTTTAAGAAAAAATAATTTTTACAGTAAATGTGTATGAGTTTAAAATCCAAAGATAGATGATAGATAGATCGATCGATAGAGAACAAAAAAGTAAAAATAAAACTGAATATGTAAAAAAACGTCTAGCTGGGCATGGTGGCGCAAGCCTTTCGTCCCAGCACTTGGGAGGCAGAGGCAGGCGGATTTCTGAGTTCGAGGCCAGCCTGGTCTACAAAGTGAGTTTCAGGACAGCCAGGGCTATACAGAGAAACTCTGTCTCGAAAATTAAAAAAAAAAATTTTTTTAATTTGTAATAGTCACTGTTAATATCACTTGCTTTTGGTCTCCTCTTTCATTTCTTTCCTAAATAAATGTTTGGTCAGCTCTCTTCTTACTTGGAAACACTGAAAGTGGATTCCATTTTAAAGATAGACTTCTGTCCATTTTCCTTCAATTTGAACATGGAAAGGGGAAAAAAAATTGGAAGAGTAAAGCCACTTTTCACAAAGTTGAAAATTCAAGAAGCAATCCCCCCAAAAATTCAAAAATTCTATCCTTGTACAAACACAAAATTCAACTTATTTTCAAGTGTTTCTTACATTTTTCAATCTGTAATCATTTTCTACTTTTTTTTTATGTCTTTCTTTTTCTAACTGCTGTACCATGGCAATTTGTTATGCTGCCTCAAAGTTTGTGTAACCATGTATTTTATTTAGGCTAATGGAACAAATATTTATTGCTGTTCTACAAATAAGATATCACTTTTAAAAACTTTTATAACTAATACTTTTTTAAACTTTGTTTGTTTGTTTGTTTGTTTTGAGGTAGTGTTTCTCTGTGTAGCCCAGGCTGTACTGGAACTCACTCTGTAGACCAGGCTGGCCTTGAACTCAGAAATTCACCTGCCTCAGCTTCCCAAGTGCTGGAATTAAAGGCGTGCGCCACCATGCCGGGCTTTTAAAAACTTTTATAAGTAGAGCAGGAGGGAAAAATAATCCATGAAAGATATTTTTGTTCATAGAATTCTTTCTGCAACTACACATTGCAGTTTAATCTAACATTACCCCCATGATTTATATCTTAAAATTTTGATATGTTCTATAAAAGAGAGGACATGCACAAAAAGAGAAAAAGAAAAAAAAAACTAGAAAGCTGTTAGGGAAAAATATTAGAATATTTTTGTGTTTTCTAATAAATCATAGTTAATTTTGATATAATCATGCTTGCTATGAGATACGACAAAAGTCAAACATTTCCTGACAGCTTTGACTTCAAAGTTTCTGGGCATTTTGAGTGGTTTTTTTTTTTTTTTTTTGGTCTGAGTTTTATGTTGTTTATTTTTGTTGTTGTTTGCCTGTTTTATTGTTGTTACTGCCTTGGGATGTTTTCTCTCTTCCTGCAGTTTGAAGTGTGGTTCTTTTTAAATGCCTGTAAACTTTGAGAAAGTGTAAATTAGTTCCAGTTTTAAAGGACAGGCAGCATTTTCTCCTGTCAAATAAATAAGAATAATTATGTGTTTAGGATATCTCGTGAAATAGACGAGAGTCATAAGCAGAAAAGAACGTTTTCTTCATTCAAAGCATCATAAGATCAAAAGTGTTTCAAACTTTTTAAAGGAATGTTTTTTTAATCGGAAATGTAGGACTCAAGAAGGGGGGGATAAGAACAATTGTTTGTTTTGCTGAGTCAGTTTGTGTGACAAAAACCTTAAATTTTCTTTTTGACTCAGAATTAGTCAAGGAAATACTTTATTCTAGTAACTTCTTGAAGATACTTGTTCCCACATCCATCTTGCTAATAAAACAACCCTGCTCAGCGTCTTTCATAGAGGTGAAATAGTCTAAGCCTTTCTTCACACTTGTGCTGCTGTTGCTTTTTCTGCAAAGTCATTTGGTCAAAAATAATGAGCAGTTTGGTGCCCTGGAGCACAGAAGGTAAAGTGAACCCCTGGTTTCAGCTGTAGGAAAGGGCACAGTTCCAGAAAAGACAAATTCTGTTGCTCCAAGGAAATCTTCTAAGTATTCAAAGTATCTTAGTTCAAAAAGAATACTTTAGGATGTCAAACCAGACAAAATTGACTCAAACTGAGTTTCTCTACATTTTTTAGACAATATTTTTCTACCTAAAAAGTAAATTCTTTTCGTTTGCTTTCTACAAGTTTTATTCTTGTTAGGATTAATTGATTTCCTACTGTTACTTGTAAATATTCTCCACTCCACCCCATACCCCACACCCCCAACCCCAGGAGCTCCCTCAAATGTCGCCTCAAGTTCTTAGGGGGAAATGTTGCTGTTAGATTTTAGTTTTTTAATTTAAAAAAAAGTATATAGATTTTTTCACTAGTATTTCATCTCACAAACACCTGGGAGGGAAAAAAAAGATTGAAAAACACTTTACTTTGTCTCCATGTACAAACAAGTTTCATAAATTGAAGAGACCCAACCTTAGTAGGGTTTTTTGTTTGTTTGTTTGTTTGTTTTTGTTTTTGTTTTTTTACAGAGCTTGTTTGACCAAACCAGGATAGGATTCCTGGTTTTCAGCAGTTAATTTAGGATTTCTTTCTTTCTTTCTTTATTTTTTATTTTTTATTTATTTTTTTTTTTGGTTCATCTGTCTCTCCCAGAAACACACTCCAGATTTTTTTTTTTTTATTTTATTATGACAACTAGGTTTTCCACTCTTTGACCATAACATGAAAATATTTGTTCAACATTATTGTGATAAGTTATTAAATGGTTTATCTTTTACCCTTTCACGCCTGCGATTTGTTTCTAAAGTCTGTAGGAGGCAGATATTAGAGTTGTTTCTGAATTGCTTTCAGAGGCGGCTTCTGCTCCCATCCCATCCCCTTCCCTTCCTCTTCCTCTCTGCCCCTCCCCCTCCCCCTCCCCCCTTTCCCTTCCTACCCTTCTCCTTTTGTTCCTCCATTTTTCTTCCTGCTCCCGACAGTCAATTCCTATCCCCCTCCCCCTTTACCTTTACCAACTCTTTTCAGTTTTGTGTTTTCCTTTGTTGCTTCTCTCCCCCCGTTTATTGTGCCACCGCCTCCTCTGCCCCTCAACTTTTGTCTCCCCTCCTGATAATCAATATGCTTCCCCACACTTCTCTTCCTTCCCCCTTCCCTCTGCTCTCCCACTTGTTAGCATGCAAACCGTTATCTCTGGTACCAGAGAAGATGCAGAAATGCTTTAATGATTTCACACACCGAAATGGGAAAGGTGCTTTTTTTTTTTTTTTTTTTAGGGGAACTCCAGGGTGACAGACCCCAGCACTCCTTCACCCCTACATTCCTAGCATTCACTGGAGAATGGTCACCGGACATTTTGACATCTTTGTATGGTTGATCCCTGGCTCATAGGCTTAAGATTAATTTTGTTATTAGTTATGTTAAAAAATATTTGAGAAAAAAGACCATGTATCCCTCTGGGAGTTAACTGATGTCCACCGAAAATACATTGAATAAATGTGATTTTCTCAGAGAAGAAGTGAGCACGGTGGGGTTAGATAAATACTGCTTTGGGCCGGCTGCCTTTTATTTATTTATTTATTTTTAAGTAAATAATACCACACTGAAGAGGCTAATTGGTCTACACAAAGAATAGCGACTAAGGGGCATCTCTGAGCTCCTAATATCCTAGCTCTGTGCTCAGGGCGTCCTGTGCTGTGTATCAACTGCTAAGCCAGTTTCCTGAATTGAGTCAAACAGCCTGAGACTCCTTCTCCACGCCAGGCTTCAGGTAGGCAGACAACCACATCAGCTGCTTGCCATGTCCCTTGTTGTGCCTGGTTCCCCTGGGACCAAACAGGCAGGGTAGCAATCGCAAAGAAAAACTCTACTTAATGCTTTCTGCTAAGAGCCATCTTCTGGGAGTGTCACTCAGACCCCATTAACCATATAAAGATGCCTATTTTCTTACGTCACTCAAAACTGTCACTTGAAAGAGCTTCTCTTCTCAGTGATTCCCCAAACCCTCTGGGGTTCTCTTCTTGCTCATATTAGATGATTGTTAACAGAATGATCCAGCTATCAGTTCTGCCACCAATACTGAGAGAAAACTGAAAAACAATTTTTATGGTGATGTAAGTTAAACATAAAATTAAGCAGGTCATAAAAGTAGAATTGGGCTGGGCATGGTGGCTGGTGGCTCACGCCTTTAATCCCAGCACTCAGGAGGCAGAGGCAGGCGGATTTCTGAGTTCAAGGCCAGCGTGGTCTACAAAGTGAGTTCCAGGACAGCCAGGGCTACACAGAGAAACCCTGTCTCGAATCCCCCCCAAAAGAAAGAAAGAAAGAAAGAAAGAGAGAGAGAGAGAGAGAAAGAAAGAAAGAAAGAAAGAAAGAAAGAGAGAAAGAAAGAATTTTGTAACCTATTGAATAATTGAAAAAAAAATTAAACAATAAGGGACTTTTTTTTTTTTTTTGGTTTTTCGAGACAGGGTTTCTCGAGATAGGGTTTCTCTGTATAGCCCTGGGTGTCCTGGAACTCACTTTGTAGACCAGGCTGGCCTCGAACTCAGAAATCCACCTGCTTCTGCCTCCTGAGTGCTAGGATTAAAGGCGTGTGCCACCACGCCCGGTAATAAGGAACATTCTTTAACCAGGTAGTGTGTGTGCTCGAGATGCAGAAACAGATGCAGAAAGATCCCTGTGAGTTCCTGGCCAACCTGGTCAACATAACTAGTTCCAGGACAGCCAGGACTATATTGTGGGAAGAAGGAAGGAAGGAAAGAAGAGAAGGAGCTGGGCATGTGTATTTTTGAGAGAGAGGAGGACGCAGAGGCAGGTGGATTTTTTAGTTCGAGTTCAGCCTGGTCTACAAAGTGAGTTCCAGGACAGCCAGGGCTATACAGAGAAACCCTGTCTCGAAAAATAAACAGAAGAAAAAAAAAAAAGAGAGAGAGAAGGAAGAAGGGAGGGAGGACAGTAAAAGACCCTTTAAAAGCAGGGCATGCTGTAATATCTGTAGACATAGACAACTTAGCACGGACAGTGGAATGTCTCAAAGGTAAAGATACGGCAGAGCCGGGCGTGTTGGCGCATGCCTTTAATCCCAGCACTCGGGAGGCAGAGGCAGGCGGATTTCTGAGTTCGAGGCCAGCCTGGTCTACAAAGTGAGTTCCAGGACAGCCAGGGCTACACAGAGAAACCCTGTCTCGGAAAAAAAAAAAAAAAAAAAAAAAAGATACAGCAGAAACCTGAGTTCAATCCCCAGGACACATATAGTGTAAAGAGAGAACCGATTTCTATAGATACAAGCTCCCACACACCCATCTGCACATGTGCACAGACCCACAATAAAGAAATGTAATAGGGCTGGTGAGATGGCTCAGCGGGTAAGAGCACCCGACTGCTCTTCCGAAGGTGATAAGTTCAAATCCCAGCAACCATATGGTGGCTCACAACCATCCGTAACGAGATCTGGCTCCCTCTTCTGGAGTGTCTGAAGACAGCTACAGTGTACTTACATATAATAAATAAAATAAATCTTAAAAAAAAAGAAATGTAATAAAGACTTTGAATAAAATAATATTTAGTGCAACATTTGTCATAACAAAACTAGAAACTGCTAAAGCTGGGCATAATCACGCCACAGGGCAGCCATGAGCAGCAGCAGTGTAGGAAGAGACATGCACCCTCGTTGCTGACTCCCACAATGACCCAAAGCTCTGGAAGTGAGGAATTACACGCATTATGGTTCTAATTCTATAAGTTCAAGAATGCATAAAACTGGAGGTGGAAGCTCACGGTCAGCTATTAGATGGAACACAGGGTTCCCAAGGAAGAAGGAGCTAGAGAAAGTACCCAAGGAGCTGAAGGGGTCTTCAACCCTATAGGTGGAAGAATAACCATGAACTAACTAGTACACCCTGGGCTCGTGTCTCTAGCTGCATATATAGAAGAGGATGGCCTAGTTGGCCATCAGTGGGAAGAGAGGCCCCTTGGTTATGCAGAC